>UNPR01000414.1:0-15408 GCA_900536425.1 Hymenoscyphus linearis
TGACATCTTTGATACAAGTAACGAGTTCACTTCCAAGTGAACAACCCGATAGTCTTCTTCTTATCATAGCATACCAACCAGCGAACACCCAGCCAAGTTTAGTTAGCCCGATTGAGTATTCGTTACACTAGGCTTACGAGTGCGGCCAGTGCCGTAGGGCCGGATAGTCCTACTTATAACTAGGTATATAGGGAGACTAGGTCGATGTCTATACTATTATAGCTAGTATAGCTAGGTATTTCCTTCCTAGAACCGCCCTTCCGTCCCTGGCTCTTCTGTAGGGGTGCCTCCTTAGCAGGTCCGAAGGCCTCTATAAAGATTGTAGCTTCGTTAAGGTGCTTCTGCCCTATGTCTCTACGGGGGCGTTAGGAGGGGAGGGGGGGGTTGTTCGTTTAGCGGGGTCGAGGGTACCTCTACTATAGTTGAGCTTTCGCCCGGCTATTGTCTTAGTAGGAGAGCGCTTCTAGCCTCCTCGTACTCTCGCACCCTCGCACCAGGCGTAGGGCGTTTCGTCCCTCGAGCCGTATTATTAACGTTCTAGCCTTAGGCTGGTTGTTAAGGATATAGTGCTATACCCTAGGAGTCGGTTGAGGGTATAGGGGACCCTATAGATGGCGTAGTTGTACTATTTCTCTAGGATTTTAATGGCTGTCGCCTAGAAAATTTCGGTAAGAACTACTTTGTACGAGAGTAAGAGATCTCGAGTTATAAGGTCAATTAGCTCAAGAGCCTAACCTGTTCGGGTAGCGCTTAGTTCTAGGACGCTCTCTAAAGTAATTCCCGCGATCTTATCGTAGAGTTCCTAGCGGAGAGCGAAAGGCTAGAGATCGAGACGCCGAGATATACGAGCTTCTAGGGTAATAGAGATAAGGATCTGTCGATCCTCTTAAGCTTAGTGTAGCTCAGTAGTGATAGCCCCGCTCTTAAGGGACGCTCTACCGCCCGACGTAGCCGTAGAGGGGGGAGATAGCTTGTACTTTCCCCCTAAGTTTGCCCCTAAGTTCTTTAGGGTCTCTGCTGTTCCCTCCGCGACAACGTCTATAAAGGATACTGTCACGAATCACGTATTCACGTGATACTTGTCATAATAAGAGGCGCAACCCTCGACAGACACATCCAGGTTTCTTATAGTAAAAAAGGGATCGCTTAGGGTAGTTAAGCGACCCAAGGATTTTCATTGGTTAGGAAATCACGTGACATGGATCATGAAGATCAGTAGGATCAGTAGCTGATCCAACTGATCCAACTGATCCAATGAGGACGAAGGTTCTATATAAGACTGGCACGTCTGCCATTAGATAGGAGCTTCGTGCTCAACTTAGTTATCAATCTTATCATATTTGTTTGACATCTTTGATACAAGTAACGAGTTCACTTCCAAGTGAACAACCCGATAGTCTTCTTCTTATCATAGCATACCAACCAGCGAACACCCAGCCAAGTTTAGTTAGCCCGATTGAGTATTCGTTACAGATACCGATCTAGAGTAAGATCTCGCGCTAGATACTATAGGCTGGCTGCCTAGCTATAGATAGATAGGTACGAACTCCTACCCGTTAGT
The DNA here is from genome assembly GCA_900536425.1 of Hymenoscyphus linearis. Taxonomy (NCBI): domain Eukaryota; kingdom Fungi; phylum Ascomycota; class Leotiomycetes; order Helotiales; family Helotiaceae; genus Hymenoscyphus; species Hymenoscyphus linearis. Next base: position 1,562 of record UNPR01000414.1, read on the forward strand.
TTCTATAAACAGAGACGCTATAAGGTAGTGTAGGACCCGGTCTATAAGTACGTAAGCGGCCTTACGCTTGTCTGGTTACTTATAGGAAGAGACGAAATTGTCTACTATAGTAGTAAACTCGGTTATTATATCCTTCTCTAAGTTATATTGTCTTTCTATCTCGGCGAAGCGGGTTTTTATAGTAGTCGCGATAGTATAGGATTCGGGCGCCCCCCTACCTAGGTCGAGTCGAGGCGGCATTGTTATAGCCGGTCTGCTTCTCTTCGAGGGGCGCTAAGTGGGGTTAGTAGGCGATAAGGCCTCTTATAGTCGCGTGAAGTTCGTAGTATTAGTCGTTAGATTCCTTAAGATCGAAGGATTCGACGGGGTTATAATATTAACCGCTATAACTAATACCTTGCGCGGCTGCGCGCGCGGCAGTAGGTCGGAAGCTTGTTTAGACGTCAGAGGGATTCGAATATATACACTTACGTACGAAAAAGTCCTAAATTAAAAGGATATCCTAAATTCAGAAATAGTTATAAAGGTGTGGAAGGAAGAGAAGTTGGTAGGCATGGACCTTTTCTTGTTGGTTTTATCGTTACAAGAACCCCATTTCTGTTCCATGAATACTAGCAGATGACTGCATATAATGAAGACAATCAAAATACTGAGGTATACAGAATGATAGATTGTCACTCGCTGTCACAGAGGTATTAAGAGAAGGAATCAAAGCGACTAGTGCGGACTATTGAACTGTTTCTGAGAAAGGAGCTATGGTTTCTATGGTCTAAATTGAGTTAAGCAGACCTTATATAGTAGCAGAACCATCTAAATAATAGAAATTCTTGCACGATGTATGAAGTGGAAGATACCCGTCGGCACTCCTATGACTCCAACACAAACCTCAAAATTTCTGAAGTAGGATATGGCTGGCAATCATCCCCATCCCCTAATCAATTGGCGGCCTCGCATATGGACATTTAGAGAACTCTGGACTTTTGTGAGGTTGCTTGGTAGGAAACGGACTTTTGCTCAACGGGTTCTTTGGTGTCGAGTTTAAGCTGACGACGTAAGAGTGCTTATGGTATCTGTATCGGGGTCAATGTAGGATCCAGGAATTTCTGGCATACAAAAGTACAAACTTACAATCTCTATGCGAAATGTTGAGACTCAGGATTGACTTGATGACTGAAAGTTGAAGGGATTAACGGTTAACCTCCATCAGCTAATTCTATAATCCATAGGTTGGAGAGGAACAGAAAAAGATAAAATTTCTGTTTGGGAACAAGGTCGTGTGGGAGTCTTGAAGGCTACTCTTCGACTTCTCGACATATCTTCCACATCAATACTCACAATTGCGACTCTGCAGTAAAGGATATCTTGAAGCGACAAGGTGTAGCTAGCAATCCCCGTTATCCTTGTATATGAAGGTTCCACAGTCGAAATGCAGAAAGTCTCGCAGCTATCTAGGAGACGATCAAATTAGAATATCAGACTTCTTTCGGACGCTTGGATGGGAGTTCTCCGTCTGACGACGCTTACGCGGGCGCGACTCAAGAGAAAAAATTGTAAATTGAAGGCGTTCTCATGATACATGCTTTTTTTCAGAGCCGGAAACAGACGCTACAAGGACTCAACTTTCCCTCAGTAACATCCGACCCCATCATTCTCTTTTATGGTCCTTGTATCCTCGGATCAACCCTAGAAGGACTTTCGCTTTTTTTGTCAACCGCACACGCCATAATATGAGCTTGTCTCGGGACGATTTCAATACAAATACCTGATTCTCTCGCACTCCCTCGAAAGCCAGAGCAATAACATTATCTGAACTACGAGATGGGAGTTGCTGGTACAAGTATACGCCTCCATCGTCCGTAACCATTCTCCGAATCCGAAGATAGACACTTCAAGGCGTCCTTTTTACATCCTAAAAGAACATAACCAAATGCTAAGATTCTTTACCACAGACTGCTCATAATACGACCGATTCTAGTTTGAACTCAATGAAGCAGAATCGAAAGAACACTTGCAGATATTCGATGATTCACTCCTCAGATATACCCTCCGACAGCCTTTGAGCATGAACAACAAAATGTCAAGATATATCTCTAAATACTGTTTGGGATATATTGAATTGAAGCCTCAAAACCTCAGAGGAACAGACGAGAGATGGAAAAGCCCAACACATCTTCAAAGCCCAATCACGGCGAACCAAACCACCATATACTCCTATATACACACCAAGAAACCCGAAGAAAACAGTAGAAATGAACACAAAAGACACCAAAGGTGAACCGAGATGTAACTTGAAGCCACGTATCGGACCTTATTCACTCGACACGAAAAACAAATCTTGGGTTCCAAAGCGAGCAAAGGAACCACCAAAGCAAGCGGTCCTTTTCCCCTTTGGACACCAAGTTCCATTAGTTCGCAACCAGAAGGTCGCGCAAACGATAAAGTAACCTCCCAGAACATTTTCAAAATCTGGGGGATTACTTGATGGTTTGTCATGTCGTTCTTGGTGACCTCGAGCAGTTGGATTCATATGGTCACGTGAGCTCTTTCTTGGCGGGGTTTACCGAGTAGACTCAAGTGAGGATAATTAAGCGAGGTTGTGGCCCAAGTGAGGACGTCGATACTTCACAACGGACGCTGAGATTCACTGGTGTCGGGCAGCCACACTTCAGTCTTCACAGTCACATTTGCAAGGTAGCGCCTTACAGATGTCGGGATATCGGGATATCGGGATATCCATTGCCAGTGGAATACTTGGCATTGTCGAGTATTATCAGTTAATTATAATATGTGTCTTTAGCGTATTGATATGTTGGAAAAGCAGGAGTCGGCGGGCACGTCGATGCACCCTCTTCAGGTCCTGGTAGTCCAAAGGCTTATGTTCTGCAAGAAAACCGATGCTGGAAATCTTTATGCACTAAAAATCTGTAACTTCATCTGGGAGATCTTTGCCATTTTGCTGATCTTAGAGTGATTGGGAATGTGGTGGTGGACATCGGGGAAAGGTGATTTTCGGCAACTGAGTAAGTGAATGTCTACAATTTTCAGGGAGTCGAGGTTGATGATGACTTTCGTTCTGATAGTCGTTGCTGCCTGCGGTGCCTGCCAAAGTTAGAAGGGAGACAGCTTCCGACTGCCTGGTCAACCAACCTCGGCTTGTCGCTCCTTCCCTACTTCCCTACTGACAACCCCGTCCACGGCTCTACGACTCCACGCACAGGAAAATTTGGTTGCTCCCGAGCCCCCTGATTTCTGGTACCAACAAGCCCGAGGCGTTGCCAATTCCAGGTCACATTTCTCAGATCATCAAATTTCAATCATTCCAAATTCACTCCATTCCTCCTTCCTCCTTCCTCCTTTGCAGCAGTGTCGCAGTGCAGTCATCCTCGGTAAAGCTTTCCTCTATCCACCTTCTCCTCTATCCACCTAGAAGCAGCCCTGCAGGGGTGGTATGAAGCGGGTCTCCAGCCTCCAGCCTCCAGTCTCCAAGATTTCCTCGGTCTGCTCACCTTTACCACCTGGCAACCTACCGACCGAAAAAGATAGACAAAATCCAATTATTCTTCTCTCAGGTCCTTCCCATTTACGTACGGCGCTGGTCATCGCTCTTCACCATTGCATTTTCCCCCAAGTCTCGATCTTGTCTACAACTTCTTTTCCCTCCCATCCGACAAGTTCTCAATCAGTTCATGTCCTTTATTCTAGCCAGACAACTCACTTGCGCATTACCAGACAGTAGTAAGTCCATATAGTCTCTGTCCATATATGAAGGCTTCCATGCCTACTGTTGCTAATCACCCTTTGTATTCGACAGACTATTCCCCCCTTCGCCGTTGGCACGCCAACCCTGTCGACATTGCTTTGCATTTGCCTTGAACTCTAGCCATGTCTCCAGCTCGAAAGACTCGTTCAATGGCGCCCGCGCGCTTCAAGGGTGGTCGTCGTTCTCCTATTGTGGAAAGTGGTCGGGTCCACAAGACATACAGTGAGACTTTCAATGCTCAGATCCTTGCTCTACAGCTTGACCAAGAAGATCCCATAGTTTCTGCTGCCAACGAACGAAAGAAAGCTACGACAATGGTCGCAGTAAGAGAGAACGTCAAGGAAGACAGTCGAGCCGCTATGATCTTCAAGAGCTTTGCCACAGAGGTAAGGCTCTTTTGCTTTTTTCTACCTTCTTTCACCTGGCTGGCGATTCGGCACGGAAATCGCCAACCAATAGCCCGTGTGGCGGTGCGATAGGTCCGCCGCCTGCTTGATTCCCTCAATGTATATAATGGCCTATAACACACAACGCAATACTGACTTTGATTGAATAGCTTCATGAAAGGATGGTCAAGTTCATGACTCATGATCGGGATGTAGTAAACTACATGTTGATTTGCAAGAGCTCAGGATTTGCAATTCGTGACTTCGTCTGGCGCATGCGCTTTGTGGAGAAATACGACTTGCCTCGTCTTCCTGTAGGCTCGACCAAGCCCGAAACAGGCTTCCTGGCTTTCCAATACCGTTGCAGACAACTCGTTCTATCTCAATACACCACTTTCAACGTCAACAGAATTGGAGGCCGGATTGATGATAAAATCCGTTCGGCTTTGATGAAAAAGCAGCAAAACTGCTTGAACCTCTTGAAGGATCTTCTTATCGGTAAGATCAAGCCTTTGATATCTGCTAGTGTATACTCTAATTTCCTATAGAATCAAATGCCCGACTTATTGAACAGAATGGAGTCAGAAAGGTTACTGGCCAGAACATTGATGTCATCCGAAATATGGTTTCTTATGTTGGAGAGGGGTTGCATATCGATATTCTGGATGCGGTTCTTTGTACCAGCCACCGGTTCCTTAAATACGATGACATCGGCTCGGCGGATTGCTCTGATACCTTTGTCTTCGTCATTCAACTTGCTTTGACGCCGCTTTCTCTGGACCCAAGTTTCGCTACTCAATCGGTTGCACATTTCGACCTGTCACAATCTCAGGTTTATGCTACCGCAAAAACACAACCAGTTTTCGTTGGCAAATACAAGCAGCACATTAATGCATTATGGTTGCTGAACTGCGTCAACCATTTTAAGTTTCATCTTAAGACTCGTGGGGACGGTCTCCTATCGCAAGAATACTATGCTTTGGAATCGCATTTGCGACCGCAGTTTTGGACTGGCTTGTTGCAATCGGGTACACAGACATTGAAGCGGCATTGGAAGGGTGCTCACGGTTTGTCAGCCCGTTCTTTCTGGTATAAATACCTCGCTAATCACAAATCAGGCTTCGTCAATTATCTTGATCTGGAATCAATTAGAGATGACAGAGGCCGGCTTCGGGATATTTACCAAGATGACGGAGATGATTCACTCAATGTATGTTTGGCATATTAATAGCCCCAATGAGTGATGGCTCTAACCAGTATCAGGATTTCGTGTTTGTTTTCGACGAGTATAACTTCCCTAGCAAAAGATGGCCCGAAGATTGGGATCAAGAACTCTGCAGTAACCCATACTCGCACCCATCGGCCCAGATTGGAAACAATTCTGGTGCGTCCCGGTCTTCCCCTCGCAAGCGTCGACGCATTGAGCAGGAACCTATAACCAAGCCTGAACCAAAGTCGTTCTATGGAACGGCAGGCGATATCACCGGACATGGTACTGCGTTTATATATGGCCAAATTCATTCTCTGCCTGACCAACAAAACATTCCTGGCTTTCAGAGGATTGTCATGAAGCGATTCGGATTCATAAACGATATGATCAACCCCGATCGTTGTTACAACTATGAAGGATGTGTCTTTCCAGGGGGAACCATAATGGCCGGACGTTGGTGGACAGCCGGCGCTGACCCAACACGCGATTCAACTTATTCTGGGCCTTTTCTCTGGTGGAGTTGCGATGAAAGTGTTGAAGAAGAGTTGCCAGCATCCGCCGACGATATCATTGATCTTGCCCGACAATTCATGAGTTGAGCTCTCTATTTGACAGTCCAAGCTTCCAATATTGAAGGCATTTATTGGCTTTGCGAGATCCACAACACCTACCCTTTTTACCGTATTCTCCTAGCCACGAGATATTTGGCATTCCCTGAACACGACAAAATATACCAACCTCCAAAAAGTCATGCGTTTTCAGGTCGTCTCATACGTCATGGAGATCCTTTTAACTACCGGGCGCAACAGCGCTTACCATTTCAGTATTTACCTCTCTTACGTACGTGGGAAGGGGCAGTGAGGAAGGAGGTTGAGAAGAACGCTCACCTATCACTTTTATTCTGGTCCATTAGGGCTGATGACACTCTTTTTTTCGTATTTTCCATTACTCGTTGCAGAATGTTCTTCTCTTCGTATTCTCTCCTTGGGTGCCCAGTTTCCAGTTTCCAGCTTTCTGTTCTCTGTTTCTTGACCCGTCAAATCCATTCCGCGAGTAAAAGTGCAATACGGTCATTACAGTTGAGCGGATAATCTTTTATGCTTTTGATTTTTAGCCTTGTTTATTCCCCAATTTTCTTTTCATTCGATCCTTTTTTTTCCTTGGGCGCGCTTTTTGTTATTATTGTTGAGAGGGTGGAGGTAATGAGATGGGCGGGGGTTTGTCGGTAATGGGGATTCGGGAAGTGGATTTATGATCAGACAGTTGGATGGTTGTTGTCGGTGGAAAGCCATGGTGCAGAAGGATTGAAGCCAGCTAGTGGTTGAATGGGATGGGTGATTTCTACAGATATCTTCAATGTGATGTAGTCAGATGAATGGAAGATGATGAGATGCATTTCTGCATTGCTTGCCTCTGCGTATTTGTGATGTAGCATTTGAGAGTATGTTTGGGGTTCTTGATGAACCTCTTTCTTTTGGTGGGTGGGAGATATGATGATGATAATGATGACTTCTTGATGGGCAATTGGGCGTAGGAGTTAGTGGCGGTTGGCTGGGTGGATGGGGTATATTAACTACCGGAGAGCTGACGCTCTCTTGACAATTTTTATTATGAGAAAGAAAGGAATATTTGTCAATTGAATCAGAATGAATGACATGTATGAAATGCGGGTTAGGAATCTTTGGCCATCCGTCTCTTTTGGAGGAATGAGGGCGGGGATTCCAAGCTACGGAACGGACATGGGCCGATCGAGCATAGGCTTACAAATTTTTAATGTTTTATATTTTACTGGTTACTTAAACCGATCTTACTAGCTATAGAGTCTATTAATCCTTACTGTCGCGGATCCATACTGTCGGCCATCCTTACCATTGTAGTTATTAAAGAAGACAAGGGGCCTAGGAAGGATAGGAAATTAGGTAGGAGTAGGAGGAGTAAGGTAATAGTCTAGCCGACTTAGGAAAGGCGCCCGTCTTACTAAGCGAGAACATCAAAACACTACGTCTAGTCGCTGTAGTAAGTAGCTAGCTTTACTCCTTATATATGTAATAGTAAGGACTATCGATAGTGAGGATGCGACAGTAAGGATGCGATAGTAAGGATACGATAGTAAGGATGACCGACGTTGAGGATATAATAGAAAGGGTGTGATAGTAAGGGGTCGCGACAGTGAGGATAGCCAACAGTGAGGATGTGCGACAGTGGGGATTTATAAACAGCTCTCTCTAGTAAAAACATACGTATAAGTGACTGATTTATAATTAAATATTAAGAAGTTTGTAACTCTATGCTGGATCGGCCCATGTCCGTTCCGTACTAGCTAATATTCGTCGCTAGCTCGGCTAAAAAGCGTCATTTATACCATATGCATACATACATTTCCCCGTTTGTAATCATGGAACAGAATGCTGACGTTATACTTCTAGTGTAATATGTTCATCTTTGGCATCTCCTCTGAAGTGATTTGGGTTCTGGCCGGGCGGGAAGTTGTAATATTTTGGAAAGGAATGAATTCTTTCTGTGCACTTGGTGGTATATTATTAGGTGGTATATCATTGGGGGTTAAGTTCTGGTGGTGGGTAGGTGGGTAGGTGGGGAGGCAGAGTTTGAGAATTTTGGAATTTGTGGGCTGGGTGGAAGGATATTCTTTTCGGAAGGGGAATTTAAGGGAGAGGTCGGGAGTGGGTGTGGAGGTGGGTGTCGGTGTGGTAGTGATAGTAAAAGTGATGGTGGTAGTAGATGTTGGTGTGGGTGTTAGTGTGGATTCTGTGGCGTCTATGGTTTTTTATTTGATGGGTTATCTGTAGAATCTGTAGTCTTTAAGAAGTTTGTAGTTCACGTCCCCGAGATTCTCAGATATGTTGGAACTTGGCTGGAGCTGGATCTCGTGTGTGATACATGTATTCGGGATCTCAATTTTCAAGTTCATCTCTAACATATAGAACAAAAGCTATTGTGGCCACGCTACCATGAGGAGCAACAATAGCCTCACCGGATCGGATCAACTACAACTCCGTACAGCACTGCCGTAGCGTGGATGTAGTCAGACTGAGAAACCTCTTGATCATAAATCGACACTAGGCTTTCCTTCTACTGCTGAAGTAAAGCTAAAGAAAACACGGAGAACTAAAGTATGAGCAGCATCAAGAAATTAAGAAGACTCGAAGGTTAGGTTAGTTTTCCTCTCTCCATATGCTGTTGCCTCTGCGAGCTGAGAAGTACCAAGCTATCTTTCTTGATTGACGCACTCCTATGACGTGATATTAGCTTTTAGATAGACATTAAAGGATGTATGGTGATGGGTACTATAAACCAAAGCCCTTATTCCTGTAACAGTTGGATTATTATCCTACAACTAAACGATTTATTCCAAAAGAGCATCAATTTCCTCGTCACTAGTTTAGTCGTAGTGTTAATGATCTAAATCTACAATTCTGAGTACACACGGACCATAGTAAATGCGGCGATTGGTTTATCGGGCAAGGTGGGACTTTTTTCCGCGTCACGTGATGTCTTCCATGGAAATTCCATGGAATAGGGGGTATGGAATGGAATTCTTCCAGGCCTCGAGCAAATAGAATGGAATCCTTCTAGAGGGGGTGTCTGGAATGGAATGGAATTCCAGATGCCGAACGTTGGGTGCAAGGAAGTGGACTCATGCTTGGTTGGACGACTAGAGTTACACTAGGTAGATATACTAGGTAGATACACTAGGTAGATAGTAGAGTTGAGCCATATTTTAGCCTCCCACCACAGCCGACAAATTGTACATTCTTTCTTCCCAGTGGTACGGAGTATCCTCTTCCAAAAGAACCACTGAAAAAAAGATCTTCATTCCTTCCTCTCTTCTACTGTCAAAATGTACTACAAAGACGGGCAGGTGGTCATGAAGACGATCGAAGGAGTTTTTGGGGAAAATATTTATTTTATGGGGAAATATTCTGCATTAGAGAGCAGAGTTATCTGGCACACGCAAATTACGAGGAACAAACGCCCATACGAACTTCGGAAATTTGGGGACCAACGATTGGAACTCTACATTCGCAAGAACCCCTCGAGTGCGCGCTGCAATGCGCGTTTGGGGGTTTATGTTACTTTTATGTGGATAATATCAATCTGGGCTTCCGTATTCGTACGTTGAAATCTTTCATTTACTTAGGAACCCCCCCTGTGATTTAGCTACTCACCTATTATTATAGTCTATGGATGTAACCGCATCTGAAGGGCATCCGATTCTCCACCGTCTGTTCTTGCTCAGCATAGTAGGGACTATATTCGTGTGGGTGGAAGCTTTAAATTTGCGGTCTTTGAAAGAGTCCGAGATCAGGAAAAGATACAAGGAAGCAATATCGGCGGAGAATCCGAAGAGAATTGATTCCACAGACCTAGCGAGTTGCCATTTCGACCCCGAAAACTATGCGTGGACACAACTAAGTTTGGAGGACCAAAATGAGGCCATCGAGAGGGCGATCAAATCGTGGGCAAGGGGGGAAGTAAACTTGGGGTGTATGATCGGGCTAACACTTTTCTTTCTTTTCAATTACTTTGTTTTCCGTATTACACTTCCTACTGTCCCTAATTGATTGATAACCCTTTTAAGTAATAACAGCGGTATAAATGACAGGTATATAACAAGTTTAGTAGATAGAGCACATGTATCTAGTTACATAATTCACCAATAGATAAAGTATGAGAATAGAATTAAATACTTGTAAGAAAACTGGTGTTTGTAGATTGCTCTAGACGCCTATCTCAAGCATACCATTGTAAAATTACTAGATAGGGTTGTATAACTAAAACAATTAAACGAATGATGTAGAACTAGGTAGACTTGGGCACGGTAAAAACGTTTGCATATCGTGGCCTCGACGATAGATATCGTATCGTAAATATATTGACGATGCGATATCTTGTTTTTAACGATATCCGATATAATATCGATAATCGTCGGAACAACTGTAAATCCGCTGGTCGTTGTTATAGCAGGAGCGACCCTAGATCTTTCCAACCATTTTGATCTTGCCCCTGATCTTCCCTTAGATGTTTTAACTTGCTTGGCGCCTTTCTGCTCATCTTCTGATTGAACTGTTTCACTCATTCCAACCTTATAGGTATGTACAGTACCTGGGTAGGTAGTCGAGACTTTCGATTAGAAAATTGCTACCACTGTCTCAGATACACTCTATAGGCATAGTATGATGTCACAACAATCAAAATAGACCTTGTTCATCAGCAGTATGCGTATCTAATATCCTTAAGAACTGACAAGATGGGATTATTGATTCAATAACGCTTATCGTTGTTCCTGATAGTTCTCAGCGCTGTAGTAATTATCTTGTTCATGTTCTCAGATGTGAAGTTATTATCACTTGATTGCAATGAGGTGGTCCTCTTGTCTTGCTACTGTATTGTTGCTGGCTAGCTGTCTAGGAAGCTACGATACTACTTACTAGAAAACAGACAGCAAGAATGACCGAGGTAGCCATTGGGTGAGAGGTGAGTGCACCTTTGTGATTAAGTTCAATAATCAAGGAAGGCACTATGTGGATAGAGAAGAACGCATATCGTTTCACATCTGCCGCCAAATCAATACGAATCTTTACCAATACTTCAAACGAAACAACCAATTCTTTTCATGATGGCATGGTTCTTCCTGTTTTGCCAGGTGGCTCTAAAGTCTTTCAACTGGCTGATTGGAAACGTCACAGTGTACTCGTTAAAATTGGGCGCCTGGTTTTTCAATAATTTTCCTCCCTGGGTAACTGTCGTTCAGAATGTAAAGAATTTAGTTCTTTATGTCCCTAAAAAGTCCCTTAAAGTAGCGCAGTCACCGCACCCAGTCGTGGAATGGATGGAGTTTATTGGGAATCTATCAGGGCTAGTAGTTGGAGCTGTCCTGTAAGTCAACTCGCCGTATTACTTCCTTTTATTAAGTGATGTTGTAAAGATTATTTACGTTTTGGTGCCAAGGAAATACTAATTTTTATGTTCTGATATAGGACTTTCAGATCCTTCCCCCCCTTTGCCCTGCTCCCCCTCGGGGCCGCCCGTTCGAATTCACACGTCGCGGTTCTCATTTTCTTCGTGGAATTGCTTGGGTTTGTCTGGACGACGATCCATGTAATCATTTTCAAGTATTGGTACAAGCCAGTCCAAGCGACCCCTAGTCAAGTCTTCACCGCAACGGGCTTCTTGCCATTGCTATCAATCACCACAAGTGCATTTACACTGCACTTAGACCATGACAACTTCAAACAGGATCCCTCTAATATAAACCGCGCATCCTACTATGTTAGCGGTGGATTTATGGCATGGACAGCTGTTTGGGGTGTTCTAGAGTTCTTCGGAACCTATATAGATCTCTACAAGAGACCCAGGGACGAGACATCTGGCAGAGAAGAGACAAGAGATGTAGAGAGCGGGGTGCCTGGAGATCACCCCCATAGTGACTAGAGAAAAAGAGAGAGAGAGGCTCTAGGATTGAGGGGTCCCTGGGTGCCACCTACCACCCTTGTATGTAGGCTTATTCTGTCGCGCCCTCATGATCTCTTGCTAACATGCGACAGAGCTCAAGATGAGTTTCAGCTTTCACGTAGCCTTAGGCGTAAGTACCAGAGTACGATCAACCAACTCAAGCTATTGATCACCGCAAGCCAAACGATGAGGGCTTTATGCTATCCGCAAAATCCATCGTCAAACTCTGGGAAACAATGAACTCGATAATCACTCTACTACTATTTGCTACAAGTCCAGGTATGTGCTACTATTCTAGAAGTTCAAGATTCCATTTCTAAGTTACATTTTAGTATAACATCAAACTTGGTCTCATCGGCGCCCGCATTAGTTAGCCTAAGCAAACTTCATTCACCGATACACACGTGCTTTACACACTCTAACTTCGACAATATCTTATTCATATCTTCTAGGGGGGCAGGGGGAGGGATGGGTGGAATAGGTGGAATAGGTGGAATAGGTGGAATAGGTGGAATGGGGGCAGGGACTTGAATAAGATAGACTCGAAGCTAGCACACGCCGGCATAAGCTGAAAATGCTTGGATCCGAGTATGAATAACAAACAAACAAACAAACATAACATCAAACTTCTATGACATGGTGCGAATGAGATAATGATCAAAACCCTTCATTCTTTAATAACACATGGATGCTTATAGCATACGTGAGTACAAGTGTCCGCAGATATACTCAGTGAAGCTAACTTCAGTGGAACCAGAAAGTTAGCTTCATAGTGTGTAGGAAATTCCAACCATCTTACCAAGTTTGCCAAATTTCTGGGCAAGACTGTATGAATACACAAAGAAAGAATATCAAACTCGGAGTCTTTCGTGTTTTCGCTGTGCAGATCACACTCTGTAACAGTATTGACCTTCTTGTAGCTTACCAATTGTCATACGTCTATTTAAATAAGCGAAAACTCTCCCTGTGCGGATAACCAACGCTGTATAACGAAACCACCCAGTCTCTCTACACGGATATCAATCGTCTTTAACCAACCCTTCTCTTATGCGCATAACCAATTGTCTATAATAAAGCCTTCTCTCTATACAGATCACCAATCGTCTGTCACTTCGCTCTTTTGAGACGATCAATCCTTTTAAACGAAACTATCCCTTCTGTTCCCACGGACAATCAACAGTCTGCAGAGAGTTATCTCTCTATACAGATTCTTCACAATCCAAGGTTAATCAAGATTACTGATTATAGATCATCTGTAAAAAGAAAGGCCACATCTATATCTCTCTATAGAGAGCTAACCATCTGTAAGACAACTGGGTCAACAAACTCCACGATACTTAGCGTATGAATCACTCGCTTATTTGTCCCTCAGCACAATAAACCTACTTCTTCATACCTGTTAGTAATAGAATGCTCCACAAATACTCAAGGAGTCACAAATTAAAATTTAATCCGTGGGGATATTCGTTGCTTATACAATATATCTTAACTTGCGAGCCACTCGATCAATACCTTGCCAGTGGGCTCACGTAAGAGACATAGTCACACCCAAATAGACACTAGGATACAGCTTATAGAATAACTTAACCTCTCGCTTAGTATTATTAAAATTTAAAGTAGGATAAAACTTAAGATTTGAAGGATATCTAACCTACTATACTTGGTACTTAAGACTTCCTTAATTCTATCGAGAGTCCTAAATGTTTTCTACTTCCTATTTCTCCTTACTATCGATAACAATAGGATTGGCGTGTTATTACTTTTACCCTAGTAATAGATTATCGTCGAAGAGTAATAATAAAGAAGTATAGAATACAGGGTAAACTTTCATAGATTTAGGTAACTCTAGTTCGTATAAGGCTATTCCTATCTTTTCTTTAACCGTAAAAGGAGTACAGTTCTTATTAGGGTTAGGGTTTAGGGTTAGGGTTAGGGTTAGGGTTAGGGTTAGGGTTAGGGTTTAAGTTTTTGAGAGTGCTGAATTGTTCTTGCAGTGCGGTGTTGAAGTAGATTGAAA
>UNPR01000083.1:0-183206 GCA_900536425.1 Hymenoscyphus linearis
CAATCTTATCATATTTGTTTGACATCTTTGATACAAGTAACGAGTTCACTTCCAAGTGAACAACCCGATAGTCTTCTTCTTATCATAGCATACCAACCAGCGAACACCCAGCCAAGTTTAGTTAGCCAGTTTGAGTATTCGTTACATGGTGGTAGATTGTTTAGGTGGGGATTAGACTTAGATTTTTTTAGGGTGTAAATCGGCTGATTTTCGTGGTTTTGACAGTACCCATTTGTAGCGCTGTATTCGTATATAAAACCCAACCCCTTTCCGAAAACCTGAAGACATATTCCTAACCCATTCCGCCATGAGTCCTAAATATCAACCCCACCCTCGCCCCCACCCCTCACAATCCCATTACCAAACTACAACCCCTGAATAAGGCGCCCGTCCCCGCACTTCCAGTTTGCTACTTATTCTGCAAAATCTGAGTTTTCCCATCCAGATGCGGGAAAGCCTCGTAGCACCAACTCCTTCTTTTTCAAGGGCGTACTCAATAGAAGAACAAAGCTAGTCTTACTTGCACTAATGCTGACTATCTTGTAACATTCTTGCTCCACATGTTTGGCGACCTGTAAGAGCACTTCTTCGACCGTACCATTGTACCAGATTCTCATCATTTCGAAATCAGAGTCCGAATGAATGTTGGAGTAGATAATGTCTACTTTGGGTTGTGCAATGCCAGCTGGCTTGCCCTCAGGCAAAGATGATGACATGGTGATCGTGATCTGAGGTGAATATCGATGAGTATTTTATGAGATTTGGGTCGTGAGAGAGAAGTTGGATGGAACTGAAGGATAGAGGCGGAGAAGAAGGGCTTATGTGCAATCGAGTAACAGGCAGGTACCACGAGCTTTTGTTGTGAAGATATGGTTATCACACCTTACTAAGTTGGGACTACTCTGCAAGTGATCTAACACCCACTTATGTAAGACTGCGGGCCGCTCACTTGTTTTCCTATCACTTTTTAATACATGCAATAGGTAACGTATGTTTACTTGTCTTTTCTTAATTTAATGTACGTAATGCTAATGGATCTCTTGTCGCTTTAATATGTACAAAAGGTAACATTGGTTTCCTTATGTTTTGTGTTGCCAGGAATCGTTCCCTAGGTGAATATGTCTGCCACATAACTGTACACCAAGTGAGTCACACAGAGGGGTTGCCTGTTTAGGACTAGCGTAGACTAGCGCATTCTTGGCGCTAGTATATGTTCTAGGTAGTTCCGTAGCTTAGAGAATACAAGTCTTCCGCGCTCAGCAAATGGTAGAGAAGTACGAAGGAACTACAATGTAGTGTGCCTTTCAGAGTTTGCCTAGGGATTAGCTACCCCTAGGATCACTTTTGTATTTGAGGAGGCGAGTTCGCTTGTTCAGGGGGACGAAGGTCCTCAGTTGTTACTGACTTTTCGGAATGGGACATTGGACCAGGGGGATGCCTCTGGATTCATGCCGCCAAGGATTTCTTATTTGCATACACTTTGTTAGGTATTAGGAAATGGACTATGGGTGTGTTGGCAGTGCATGTGCCAGAAGGGGGATGTTGCCAGGAATCATTCCCTGTGTGAATATTTCTGCCACATGACTCACACAGAGGAGTTGCCTGTTTGGGACTAGCGTAGACTAGCGCATTCTTGGCGCTAGTATATGTTCTAGGTAGTTCCGTAGCTTAGAGAATACAAGTCTTCCGCGCCCTCACACTTTGCAACATTTTTATATACGTAATACTATTAGTTCTCCTGTTACTTCTTGATATATACGATGCTATTGGTATCTAGCTTCCTAATCTCCTTTTAATATAAGATTATACTTCATACTGTTGGTTCTCCTATTACTTCTCGGTTTATATAATGCTGTGGGTTTTCATACCGCTTTTCGATATATGCAATAATGTTGGTTTCTAGCTTCCTAATCTCCTTTACTGTACTTTATACTGTTGGTCTTCCTGTCATTCTTCAATACAAACAATAGGTAACGTTGGTTTCCTTATCTTTTTTGAATGCGCGTAATGCTGTGGATTTTCCTGTCTCTTTTTATGTATATACTGCATTGATCCTCCACTCCTTTTTAAATCCCCAACTATAATCACGACTCCTCAATAATGAAACGAAACGAAGCTGGGAGGAAAGTTTGTGTGATTGCCATAGTCTGATGGCGGAAGAAGTGAATGATTGTCTAGTTTTCTGGGTTGGGTGGGTTTGTGGCATCTCTTTAGCCAGGCTTTTCTGACCAAAACAGTGGTTTTGCCAACACAACGCCGTTGAGTTTTGAGCGCAGAATGATTGATGACGTATAATGAGAAGATATTATGACTGAAACTCGCCGAATAGTCTACCGTAATTTGCACTGTGCCCCAAAATCTGTTAATATGTTCATGATCACTGTTTCCACCCTTTCGTCTTTTCTTCTGAGTTCTGAGGACTTGCTTTTGCAGTTTGGGGGATAAGGGTGTGGTGAGATAAGTGAGGGGATACAGATTTCATTACTAGTAGCTCCAGCGTAGGTATTCACTAGACTCCAACTTTCTCTCTCCACTCCATACTATTCACCCACCTCTACTCAACCCAGCCCAAAAAAAAGAATCCAAAATAAAAAGAAAGAAAAGAAAAACATCTATCTCAAATCAAAGTGGCAAAAGATCCAGCTCCCAAGTCTGTACTATAAGACGAGGGGCGCCTGGTGAGAAACACACATTGTGTGTTTTCTTTAGGCTACAAACATCACACCATTGGGCCACTTGGTCATGGAGATCCTTTGTTTGTTGATGGTGGAGTGCTTATTTGAGATCAAAATTAGATTTGAAGAGAGGACAGTGAATTTTAATCTTGATATTTTGATGTTCTTTTGGGGGCAGAGCTGAAATCTGGCTTAAGTTTAAGAGGCTAGGGAGAGCTGATTCTGGGACTTTTGATTGAAAGAAGATATATATATATAGTGGTTTAGCTAGTTAGATAATGACCTTGGTTCAATGAGAGCATCAGAAATCAGAAGTGTATATCATGCTCGACATCCCAAGTCTCACTCGTCGACAGTCAATTACGAATCTAAGATGAAGTTCACCTCTCAATATAAGGTCCTTTTCTTTTCCTCTCCTGGCGTCTTAAGTAACAACAATAGGCTTCCTCGTCCTCGCACTTCTCATGCCAGGAGCTTTTGCTGAATGTCAATTTTTCTGTAATGATGGCCTCGAGACCAGAAGATGCAGAGGGATCTATATTACTACCGCTGCGCATTTGAAGGGGCTGTGGGATATGATGTGCCTGACCCAATTTGTGGGGAGTGGTCCAAATGCGGCTGTGCTGATGCTAAAGAAACATCTTTCGAAGCTTAAAGGGGTGGTTGAACTGTGGAATCCACGAATTTCCTCATGTGTAATACTTCCATATCGAAATACCCTACTCTTTTTCCCCTTTCATAGACATGTACTCAAGATAAGAGCTTCTCCTACAATACGACATGACATACTTGACCCTTACCCCAACATTAGACTCTCTTAATAGAGGCCTTTTGGTGGTAGGGTCAGGGGTTGGTAATACTCCTTTAGCTTAATATACAAATGCAACAATGCGATTTGTGCTTATACTACTTGACTTTATAGTTGAACTAACAAGAACGGTAATGGGTAGCCAATGAATAAAGAACACTAAACGATGAGTATCTCCTAATCAATATAACCTATGAAGAGTTTCTATCATTCCCCCTTAGTACATAAATTTATACTTCTTATACTTCTTAATATACTTCTCCTTATTTCCTAGCATCTCTTAAGTTCCAGGAAAACACTCAACAGTTATTAAACCAGGGAGATTAACGTACATATGAGTTACGTTGTTTTTAAAGGGTAATACATACATATATATATAATTATTTCTCTCTGATTAGTTTACATATCTTGGGAGTTATAAATAGTGTATATAATAACTCTATAGAAGAGAAAAGAAGTATGCAAAAGTCACCTCTTTATGTAGAGGTTGTTTTTCGCTTACTAGAGGGATATAAGGGGGAGTAGATCCCGGTTACTATTTATAGAAAACTAGTTCTGAGGAATGTAGTTTTATAGTAACAAAATATTGATAAGCCTTATTGAATAAATTTATTTTATCTTAGTTGTTGAGAGTAGTTCAGGAATTCCTTTTATATATGTAGAGCATTGTAGTTTTGTTTGGTAGATGTGTTCATAAAAGCTGGTCATGTATATCTAAACCATGTTTGCTAGATAATATTACGTAAATCTAATATTGTAACTGAACCTAGTGAATTCATTATACCGATCTTTTAGACTCATATTCGCACTGTTCGCTGCGTCTTCTGTAAAATTCCCAGGGAGGCAGTTCATAATTACTATCTATGTATATACGACCCAAGTTTACGAGTCCGAAAAAATGACGCTTTTTTCGCAAAAGAAAGGCCACAGAAACCAAGATCAAAACTAGTCTTTTAACTCACCCAAAAAATTCTTGCTGTTAATCAGCCCTTGTTTCAAGTGAGAAAAAAGACTATAATCGAGCACTTGATAATATTGAGGCGGTATCTGCTAATCTAGATTGGCTTACATTGACCCATTTAAGATCAATCATGCAGTTGTGGTTGGTAGGCGACTATCAAATCAAGATCAAGCTTGTGGTTGCATTGCATGATTATCCAAATGAGATCACAAAAACAAAACAACACAATATTTTCACCGATAAGAACACATTTCAAGCAACAACTTTGCTAAAGCCTTTCCAGCTCCGCCAAAAGTACCCTCGTCCAGTACATGCAGAACAATGGGCAAGAAAAGGAAACAACTAGCACGTGATCAACCACCAGCGGCTGAAGGGTCTCGTTCACAATTTTTACGCATCAAGAGAACTAGAGAGCCTCTTGATGCCACAAAATCTGAAGGGTCTCGTTCACGATTTTCACCCATCGAGGGCCAGTTTCTGGATGCCATAAATGCCGATGATATCGTTGCCATTCTGAGCTGCTTGGATGAAGATACAGATAGCAATTTGTTTGGATCTTGCCAGGACCCTCTTGAATTTTTGCCTCTGGCATGTGCTGCCTGGTGTGGTTACAAGAATGTCGTTGTGGAATTATTGAACCGAGGCGCCGACGTCAATACAAAAGCATGCGGGGGTTCCACACCATTATACTTGGCTGTTCACCAAAACCAGACAGGAATTGTAGCCGAGCTGTTGGAAAGGAATGCCAACACTGAGATTCCAGAGCAGCACGGAGAAACACCTTTGTGGCGAGCCGTTGCCAACAGATATGATGACTGCGTGGGGTTATTGTTGGAGAAAGGTGCCAATGTCAACACGCAAAACAGAGAAGGAGTGAGCGTCATTCATCAAGCTGTCAAAAATAATGATTTGGAGACCCTCAGGAAGGTTTGTTCTGTTCCACCGATTCCTATTCAATGGGGTTCAGCTTTTAGCCGTCTCTGCGACACAAGAGATCAAGCAGGGGAATCTCCTCTACTCACAGCTGTTATAAATCGTTCCCAGGAAATAGTCCGCTTGCTTCTCTCGGAGGGAGCCAACTTGGGGGCGATTGACTTGGAAAGTGATATGGAACTGGCAAGATCAATTTATGATGGCAGTGAGGAAATAACAGAACTCCTTATCGAACGCATCAAATCAGACGTCAAACAGCGCGGATACTACAAAGATTTGAACCACAAAAACTGCACAGGTATGACTGCATTTCTTTGGGCGGCTTATAAAGATAATAAATCAATTGGTAAAACTTTGCTCGATTGTGGGGCCGATATATCAGCAGCAGATGAAGATGGAATGACAGCACTGCATTTTACTGCAGAACGGGGATACGCGGATTTCATTGGCCTTTTACTGAATGCGGACTCCGAAAGGAGAGCCTCTTTTGGCTCCATGTTTCAAAATAATAGACAAACTCTGGATATCTCAGCTAAAGAGTCACGAGGTCACACTCCGTTGTTACTAGCCTTGAACACCCCTTGGTACCGAGAGCATTATAGAGAAAGCGAAAGCGTAGTAGTACAGCTACTACGCCACGGGGCAGATCCGAGCGCCAAAAACAACAATCAGCAGAATGCTTTGCACCTGGCGGTCCTCCAAGAGTTCACTGGGGTTATTCCCAAACTATTGTCAGGGTTGTCTATGGATGACGTGTTTGCAAAGGATGTGGAAGGCAATACTGCACTCCACTTTGCTTGCCAGGCAGAGACACGTTCCGCAGAGCTGGTCGGGCTCCTACTAGAAAGAGATGATCTTCCCAAGAATGCCCTTTCTCTGGAGAACAAGAAGGGAGAGACAGCTTTGACACTGGCTGTCAAAAAAAGGGCGACTGGTGTCATACAAGCCCTCGTAAATCATGGATATGATGTGGGATACGGTAATAAACTTGGCAAAGAATTGCCTGTTATCAAACAGTCTTCTCAGCAGCAGTTGGTTTTCATTGAGGAAGTGTTACAAGAGAATGAGCGCAGATGGTCAGCACTTGATCGGTTGAATACACTCAAATGGTCCGCTCGTAATGGAAGGAAGTCTCTCGTTCGCAAACTTTTATCCGTACAATATGCTCCCTCAGACGAAACAGTGTTCGATGCGCTATACTGGGCTTCTATTGGCGGACAAACAAGGATTGTTTCATGGTTACTGCAAGACTATGGAGAAGTCATGTCGGTAAATGTGGTCAGATCGGACATTCTCCAAGCAGCAGCGGCAAATGGGCATGAGACAATTGTCGGGGACTTGATAAAAACTCTGATCAGGTTTGACGAAGAAAGATTTTCGCTGGGCAAACATGATGGAGGAGGATTTCGGTATATCAATTTGGAATTTGGCAATACTGCAATGAGCACAACGGAATGGACCCCCCTCCACTGGGCCGTCATTTACAAGCCCAAGGTAGCAACAGAGATCGTCCACCATATGTTGATGAATGGAGCAGATCCCGAGGTCAGGAATGGAGGAATTTCGGCAAGAGAGATGGCTACCTATTTGGGAAGAGAACATGGGATGCGAGTTCTGCTTCAGGCACCACTTAGGGTAGCTCGAGAACCGCCTCAACTAGAGGAACCTTTCATCAGTGCTGGGACTGGAGCAGAGGAAGCTTGCAAGCGATCTCCTGCAAACATCATTGATTTCTGTATGTTGAGTGGCAGTAACTGGTAAGTGAAAGATTTGTGCCTATTGGTTTCGTTTAAGCTGTCCATTGGAGTTGAAAATTACACGAGAAGTGGGTTTCAGAAAGATGTGCTAACTCCCGATATTTCAATTTTAGCACATTAGAGAGTAAGAGCACTGTATACGATCTTGTCTACAGACAGAAATCAGGGCCTGGAACGGTTATGCAACAGGCAAGAGATGCATGGTCACTCGACGGAACCAGTTTGAAATACCATTTTCGATGGATACACCTTCCTGCGAATAATGTAAGTAATACTCAATTGCTGGCAGTCATTGACTATATTAATGGTTTCGTCCGGCTAGTGGACCTGGGCAGAAGTGGGTATCATATCTCATCATTCTAAATCTATAACGGAGTAATTGAGCTAAAGGGAGACTAGGATCTAACGAAAAGGATCTATTCTGAGTCTACAAAGAATAAAAAAGAATACCCCCGAGTAAGAAGCTTTATGGAAGCATATCGTCGGGAGCACAATGGAAAGCCTTTCTGTCGCTTTATGTATCCAGCTCTCAGTGTAAGTTTTCTCGGAAAGCTCAAAAGGGACTTACTGAAGCATTATTAGTTTGAACGGAGAGAGTTCATGTCTGCAGAAGACGACGCCATCTCCAAGCTGCAACGCAATATGTCAAGTACACAACTTCCTCGCGGAGAGGATACGGACAACCAACAAGAGAGCTCAACAATGTGAGGCACTATTTTGTTTGATCAGTGAAACCTCATACCGTCCATTCTCTTTTCCCCATTCTTTGCACCATTTTCGAGCAAACTTCTCAGATCATTCCAGCAAGAGATAAAAAATGCAACATATGCTAATCCCTTCCAAAGAGCCGCGTTAGACCAAGTTCCAGACCAAGTTCCAAGAAAGACGGAAAAAGTTCGACACAGAGTTATCAACAAAGAGCTCAATAGAAAATCTCGCGAGCCCGCTGAAGTTGATTGGGGGAGGAGATTTCGAATTGCCCCTGTTCCGAAACTCGCTGAGCCTCATTTGTGGTCCGGTGAAACTCGGCATACAAATATCAAACAGGAGAGTGCTAAGGAGGTAAAGGCAAGTACTTCGGATCACACTGGAATCAAAATGTCAATATACGTAAGTATTCCTACCTCAGGCCTCCAATAACACAATCTTTTCGCAACCTTAAACCAATAATTTTCATGAAGGTTCCTTTCATCACTTTTCATTCAGTATCTGGACATAGAGCTTTACGCAGGACGGTTCGACTCACAGAAGAGGTGAAAAAAATACACACCAAGGAAAGGGCTCGTCTTGTCAGCCCGACCACAACAGATGAAATACCTATAAGCCAAGAAGAGAGAAGAACAGCAGAACGAGTCCGGAATGACGTCGTGCGGAAAATGATCCTAGATACTGAAGTTAAAACGGGACTTAAACTCCTGAAAAGCACGAAGACAAACCTGTATGAGTATTTCAGTGAGCGTTGGAATCGGATCAGAAGCTCTCCCCAGGAGGAAAAGCTACGCTCTCTCCGTGTCATACACCGTGCGATGACAAGAAACATTGAGAGCAATATTCCCGGTATTATGGAATGGCTGGAAAGACTGTCTGATGCCATTTTACTATCTACCGGTTCACTCTCAGAAAGCGAGGACCCCAAATATGAGCTTCTCTTGGAGAATTACCTGAATCCGCAAGAGGAGACAGGCCTTCATCCAACTCGAACGCTGGATCAATACTACTATTCCGCTTTGTCCGACACAAGCCGGAGGGACGTTGATCAAGTAGTGAGGCGGTACCAGGCAAGAATTTCGGCAGATCAGTTTCGCCTGGAAGCAGAGAGGGCGGTAATCAGCAACGAGCAAGATGAGATACATGATGTGGATACAATCACAAAGGCAAAGAAGTCGGGAAAGAGAAAGGCCGATGACGAAAACGATCTGACACAGCATTGGGAGGACGACCCTGATGCGCAAATTTGTATGGTTGATCAACTTTGGCTTTGGGTTTTAGATGACGGCAAGTGTAACTTCTTCCACGTATTGCTTCTTGACTGACTTTATTTTCAGAGACCATCGTGACGTGCTTTCCACCAAGCTCTGGATCACAGAGTATGAACAAGGGAGAACTGGATTTGCTTGACCGAATTAGGGAGCATATTCAGGACGACACGCGGCCGCACGTATCCTCAGTTTACCAACTTGCTACACTCATCACGAGTCTTTGCGTGCGATTTGTGGAAGAATGTCAGCTGCCGAGTAAAGACTCGCTTCTTCACACTTTTGCCAGTTCAATTGGAACAGTTGTGTGTAACCTATGTTCGAACTTGATTCTGCGCAAACTAATCTTTTATTTTAGGCAGATGAGGAAGTCAAATGCTTCGAAAATTTCCGACGGGATATTTCCCATGCCAGACTAAGTCAAACCAAAGCCAAGAAACAACCGACTTCCGATGCGGATTCCTACCGAGAAAAAGTTCAGAGAGAGATTCAAGAGCGATTAGAAAAGCTCTACCACGAACGATACCCCGACTCGAAAATGGAAGACTTGCAGGCTGAAATTGGCAGATTAGAAGCCATCCAAGCTTCTGGTGGTGAAATGGATATAGTCGAAGTTGACATCCAGAAAGAGATAATGTTACTTGAGGAGATCAAAGACATTCGAGACGAGTTGAACATCCTGAAGAGCATATTCGAAGACCAAAAGAGCCTATTGAATAAGCTGTTCGCACTTGTCAGGGAGTCTCATCTCAAGGGCCGAGAAACAACGCAGACAGATGCTGTCGTCGATTATTACCAGGAGAGAAGTGATATCAACCTCAGGCTTGAGAAAACCAACAAGATGGAAATGGATGCCAAAATTACTTATGATTCGGTATGTTCCAAAAACTTAGGCTCTTCGAGGCATTGACTAATTGGTATATGATACAGATAAACCATCTCCTGGATCTAAAGCAGAAGAATGCGAACTTATTCGAAGCTGTCCAGGCTCGAAAGCAAGCAGAACAAAGTGCACAACAAGGCAGAACAATCCTAGTCTTTACCGTCGTAACAATCATCTTTGTAAGCTGAACCTATCTATATAGAAATTGTAATGCTTACTTCCAGCAGCTTCCTCTATCCTTTCTCTCTTCGTTCTACTCTCTGAAAATCGACACATTCCCACGCCTCGGCGATGACTCTTTCTTTCCAACAGAATGGATCATGCCCAGGATATGTAAGTAGTATTCAAGTTAAATTGTAGAGACAAACAACAACTAATCAACTAGCAGTCGGAACTTCTGCAGCCTTAGCCATTCCTTTGATCATCCTTGCAATTTTCGTCAATGACATTCTCAAATACTATCGAAAATACTTGCAGCAAAGAATCACAAGCATCTGGATTGGATTCAAGGGTATATTGACCTTCAAACCAGAGCGAAATTCTTCAAAGTCGCAAGCTAAGAAGGAGAGATGGGGCAGTAGTCTATTGGTATCCAGAAATAAGGAACGGCTCCCTACCATCGAAGACGGGGAGAACAGATAGAGTGGGGATTCATTTCATGTCAATGGAACTCCGAGTCCAACTCCGACTCTCGAACATAAAAAAGCCGTAAAAGCTCGTGTCAGCACTCGATACAACATTTGGAATCGTTATTTCAATACACCTTTCATCAAAACCATACAATAACGAAAAACGATTGCGTGATACTGAGACAAATTGAGACTCCCTATCCCCTCATTTCTACATATATACGTTTCGGTTTTCCGGTTTGTGATTCTCTATTTAACTGCCAGTTTCTGAAAACAAGCCTTTTTGAGCTTATCTGTATCGAAAAGTTGAACATGAAGCGAAGCCATGACGGGAGATATCTGAATATGATTGAGAACCACACAATTACGATGCTGAAATCCTTATATATCTCCTTATCTACAATCCAAATCGATATTAGTCTCCTCATATTATTCCAAAAGCCAGATAAAATAACTCTCCTATCTGTTATATACCGATTCTAGATACGCAAGCAATAAGTTAACAACAAATGATACCTACAAAACCAAAATAACTCTTTCACGTTTCTATAACTCTATTCCTATTCTTAATAAACAGAAAAGATCACTCTTCAAACATTCATTCTTCCTATACTACTTAGATTTAAAGGGATAACTAATTTATATGCAAACCCGTGAAGTAATTTATCTTAATAATCCCAAGATATTCACTTGGAGTCTTGACACATTTTAAATATAAAATAAGTGGAATATATGGAAATCCTCAAAAGAAACACCACGACAATAAGAGCAAAGTTTTTGAAGTCAAGTATTTCAGAGAATGAGAAGAAAAGTAAAGAATAAGCCAACTGGAAGGTACGAAATTTAACGTAATCTATATATATATATAGAACCAAGAAAACAACAAGTCCGGTACCTAGGTATAGGTATTTTGTATAAAGCCACGTGACACCACGTGAACCCACATCATGATCAAATAGATCCCCTGACCCATCCCCCTTCAAAACAACCACTCAACTCCCTCCCTATTAACAAAGCGATACATCACCCATCCAACACTACCATCCCACCCGCATCCCACCCGTATTCCATCCTACCCGCATCCACAAAAATCACATGACACCACTACAACCCATCCCATCAATCACCGATTTCCCAACACAACCAAAAAAACCTAGTATCACTTACTTACTCAAAAGACCTCAATTCAATTCAACAAATCAATGTAATTCAAACCTCTCTCCTCTTGACTCGATTTACTGAAACACTAGTACAGTAAACATACCTCACACCTCATACCTCATACCTCGTACGTCGTTAAGCTAAGATTTAATCACCACCCAACCAATCAACCAGCCAGCCAACGAAATTCAAAGGGGGACTTACTGTAGGATATAAAGGAAAGGTTTGGTATGGTTAGGGATTGGTAAAGGTTGGTTGGTAGGTAGGTTGGTTGGTAGGTTGGTAGGTAGGTAGGTTGGTAGGTAGGAGGGTACTGGTGGTGGCTACTCGTAGTCTTGTATTGAGTACTGGTAGTACAGTATGATTCTGGTGGGTTGTGGGCTGTATGTATGTATGTATGTATGTATGTATGTATGTATGTATGTATGTATGTATGTATGTATGTATGTATGTATGTATGTATGTATGTATGTATGTATGTATATACTATATGCACGTACTAGTAGCGTTAGACAGGCCAGGCCGTGTTAACCGATAAGTGAGTGAGTTGAGAGTAAGGAAATTTGATTTCATTTTATTCCATTTCATTTGATGTGAATTTTTACTATAGCTTAATTAATTGATTAATAACTTCATAATCATCAAATTCCATCCCTCAATTCCATCCATACTCTCCCCATTCCCCAGACCAGAACCCTCGAAATCCCATTTCCAATTCCATTTCCAATTTTCAAAGTCTCGAATTCCAAGGGTATTCAATCGCGCGGAGAACGAACAAACTAAAACTCAAGTAGGGAGTACTAGCTTACCTTACCTATTTATTTCCTTATCTCCCTTTTTCTCATCAGATCTGATCTGATCAGATCAGTGATTTTAAGTTGCGGTACTTGGTACGTACCTACTAATCTTATCAAAGCAAAAGCAAGCCCCGTACCCGAGCCCGAGACCCAGCCCGAGACCCAGTACCAGTACCAAGTTTACTACGGTCTGCTACGGTATACTCATCTGCTCATCTGCTCCGACCGATCATTTTTGATTTGATCTAGAAAGAAAGAAAGAAAGAACGAAAAAAAAGTAAAGATAAGATACATTTCTGATCTGGGTCGGGTAATTTTAATTTTGCGTTGATCTCTCATTCTATCGATACTCAAGTACTCAAGTACGTACTCCGTACCATAGAGTAGAATTCATGCCATCGTCACATAGGGTTTCCATATACCATGGTACAATACTTACAAGGAAGGTAAACTCCCCTTCGTAAAAGTAAAAAAAGTACTGGTACCGTATGAGCAAAGAAAAGAAGAGAGGAGATCAAAAATGGATAAAGGCATAAGCAACAACGACCAAGTCTATAAACTCAGAATTCAATCATCAAAGATTATCGCGGGACCCCATCGCAACATAACACGTCTCAGGTTGCGGCCCTGGCGATCAGGACGGGAGCACGGATCGACGATATTCGAGCCGATTCGGAGGGGGCTTTGGTTTGGTTTGGTTTTTTTTATGTTTATTCTTTGCTTTTTTTGTGTTTGGTTGGATTGGGAATTTTGGGTTGGGGGTGATGGATGGTGCTTGTTGGATTGGGATTGGGATTGGGGATATGTTAACTCCGAGGATCCAATCAGGAGTTGTCTTTTTTTTTTTTTCTTTCTTCTGCTTTTTTTTGTGTTTGTGTGTTGCGAGATATGGTGCTGGGATGAGGTGTTTTTTAGGCCCTCGCCCACGGGATTGTGTATTGTACTGTACCTAGGTATGTACCCGAGAGACAACGAAGGGTCCGGGAATAAAAAAAGGAAAGAAAAGCCAATTGAGGAATTGTGAAACTTTGGGAATTCGATAACAATATCAAAACCTCCTCGTCAAGTCTTTTTTTTTGAAGGATAAGAATGAGGGAGGGAACTTCCATTTGTGGATCTGTCACGACGTGCTAAATCGGTCCATCGAAGATTCCGAGGATCCGAGATTGATAGATAAAATAATTGGCCCCAATAGTTGCTGCAACTTAACCGAATGATGACCTGCATGGCTACTGTACCGACGTAGCTTGCTGCCTTTGCTCCATTAATACACGCCAATGAGGTAGTTTGGTGGGCGTGTCCTAATGGGATGCAGAGTATGTCATTGTTAATTGTGGAATTCTAGATCGTCTTAGATAGACGTCTGAGGCGTCGTCGTCGTCGGGTGCGACCAATTGGGGAGATCTCCCAGGAGGAAAACCGGGGTTGGAATGGCTCGTACTGGGGAAAACTTGGCAGGCCCTTTGTGTAGAAAGCTAGGAAGACGAGATATAATTGGTCAATGAGGATGTGTAGCGAGTCTAGCGACGGTAGCGTGGGGTTTATGTACCGTAATTTAGGTCCGTGGACCGCGCAGGTCACAGGTGGCTGTCATGGTAATATTTACAATATGCAAGCAGCAGCAGCAAGCAGCAAGCCCTGGTGAGCCTGTCTGCCTCCTGCAAGCCTGCAAGCCTGCAAGGGAGAATGCCAGAAATACAGATTGCCGTAGTAAGCGAGCTTCTGTTTTGGTTTTGTGTTGAGCTTCTCCGTAATTAGGTTTTCCCAAACTATTGCACAAGGGCGAATCGAGGTCCAAGCAGCCACGAATAAATAGAGGAGTGGCCAGGTTCAAATTCTATTGGGGTCCCCTTCTGGGCAGAAAGTCTATCGAGGTTTATGGCCCAGTATGGAACCATTGGAGCCATTGAGAGTCTGGGACGCTGTGGGAGCGTGGTGTAAGCTTGTACGGGTACACCCTTGGCGCGCCGGAACGATGAGGTAGGTGGGTTTACTGTAGTGGGTAGGTAGTGGGTGGGTAGTGGGTAGTGGTCCAGTGGGAGTGCCCAGGTGGGGGGTGTTTGGGAGAAAAGAACACATGGGGAAGCCTCGTAGGTGTACGGCGCTACGCCCTCGCACCGCAAATTATGGTTAGAAGGAAGCGTACAGTACCTGGGTAACTGGGTAGTAGGTAGTTGTTTAGGGAGTTAGATGGCTAAGATGGTGCTAAGATCCCTCGTTGATACAGTGATACTGGTACAGGACAGTCAGACGCAAACGGAACAGACCTTCTCAAGTCCGATAAGCGTGCTGGTGGTGGTGCTGGTGCGGTGGTGGTGGTGCAGTGGTAGTGGTGCAGTGGTGGTGGTGCAGTGGTGCGAGTGCTCCGTATGGGGGAAGTGTATGGGCCATAATGGACGAGGTAGGGTGTGCGTGGTGTGCGCTGGTTGCAGTACCGGTAGGGTAGACTGGTACTGGACTGGGTACGAGTACTCTGGGTACTCTAGACTGGGTAGACTGGGTACTCCGTAGTGCGTACGATAGTGTAGGGGTAGTAGCGTCCAATACAGTAGGTAGCGTTAGCGTTAGCGTAGCGTAGCCTAGCGTAGCGTAGCGTGTAGCGGGATACTGGACTGGCGCTGGTGGGTGGCCCCATCGCAGTATATTTTCTCAGTGCTCCAGGCCACTGTCACTGCCACTACCACTGCCCACTGTTCTCCGTCTCAGTCTCAGGTATTGTACCTACTTGGGCACTTCTGAGAACCAAGATTCGGTGATTGGTGATTGAAGATACCTATCATTACAGTGATCGTGGTGTTGTTGTGCGGGCGCCGGGCGTTGTTCTCAGGCTTCCTTGGTTCTGGAATTGGAAACCAAGCCCCATCCAGTGTGGTCAAAGACCTCTCCTCCTCGCCCTCGCCCTCGCCCTCGCCAGCCAGGCCTGCAGCACTGCACCTGGCAGCACAGCCCTCTTCGCTTCCCATTCGCTGCCCAGTCACCCACCCACTCACCCACCCACTCACCACCACCCAGTCACCACTGGTCTCTCTTCCAACGCTTACCCACACTACCCACCCTTAACCACACCACTCCCAGACGGCCAGCCCACCCACACCTTGCCTAGCTGGGCTGCTCATTCACATCACGTCGACCCCGACCTTCAATTCGACCTTCTCTCCCTCTCTACAACCCCAACCTACCCGCCAAACCTACCACCACCTTCCCCGATCCCTCGACATCTTCGACGACCACCCACGATATCGTCGAGTTGTCTTCTTCAACATGAACAAGCTTGCCAATATGCGGCATTGGTCCGAAAGGATGGGCCCCGGCTTTGGAATGGGTAGACCAAACATGAACATGACGACCCTCGCCCCTCAACACAAGACCATCCCCCACGGCGCCTCACCTATTCTTTCGCCCACGAGAGAAGATACACATATCCACTACTCCTTCAACGTTCCATTCTCTTCAGACCTTGCGGGCCCAAACACAGAAGATATCCTATACGCAACAAACGGAGCCGTACTGCGCTGGACACACCCGGAGGACGCGCCAGACGATGTTCCTGTACACAAGCTTCCAGTACACAAACAGAACGAAGATAACTTGAGGAAACTTTGTGAGGAGATTACTGCTTCACCACTGACCGTAGAGGCATATGTCAGGATAGCAGAACCTAGAAGGGTCAAAGGACAGGTTACGAATGTTTGTCTAGCCGGAAGTCCGGAGTTGGTTCACAAGAGTCGAGAAACCATCCTCAATGATACCCCCTTAGCACTGGTAAGGCTGCTTGATATCTGGCTGTCGAGTTGTACTGACAATCCTAGCGGTGTACGATTGTTGATATCGACGGAGAGTTGGTAATTGACTCGGAAGCGACTGCACTGAAGTCTCATGTGGTGGACCATCTCGATCAGATTTCAGCTTTCTGTGGAGTCGACATTTTCCTTCTTGGACCAAAGTTTGCATCGTTATCGGAGGGCTTGAACAGCAATGGCGATGCAGGACGGGACCACCGCTGGCGGGTAGCCATTTACGGAGATATGGAAAGTGCTGAACACGCAAAGACCCGAGTTTTGATCTTCATTGATAGGCTGGTGAGTAAAATACGTAACATCTGCAGAGTGAGGGCCGAAACTGATTTTACCAGCTTGGACGTGTTGTTGATGGAACAATGCTCGAGCTTTCGCTCCACACTGTCGTCTGTGGTCGATCTCGGAAAAACATCAAGATTATCGAGTCGGCAACGAACACGGCAATCTACTTCCCACCTCCATTCTCACAAGTCTACAGATATTGTCCAGCAGGAGCACAGAGACGTAACCCGGAAGAGATCTTCATCACTGGTGACACCCCACAAAACATCACAGCGGCGAAGCAGAAAATTCATGATTTGGTCAGCCGTACGAGAGTCTTTATGAAGGATGCCGTGGTCGCCGCTGCCAAAATCGATAGCATTCTATTGAGCAGACTTGATAAGGTCCGCAAGATCATGGAAACGAATGGAACATTCATCCAGTTTCCAGCTTTGGCATCAACCCGTAACATGATCCGAATTCAAGGCGTGGAAGGGCTACATGTTGAGCGGACTGTTAGGGACATCATGTCACTAGTACGAACCCCAGAGAAAATAGTCTACAAACATATGCTAACTTTAATAGACGGGCCAATTTTACAGTGCATCTTGGTGGATTCAGCAAGCAGATACTATGCGAATGCCAAACAACTTCGATATCCGAACCATGCTTTTCGATATTTGTGCTAACTCTGATGCTGATGTCTCCTTTGACAAGCTAACATTTTCTATCACCGGATCTGATGATGCTGTGAAAGCTGCTTTGATGGTCATTTCCGAGATCAAATTTGTCGCACGTTCTCAATATCAAATTCGCGTCAAGATCGAGTTGGCCAATGAACACAAAGAGTTCGTTAGTGGCAAGAAGAATGGCAAAATCAATAAAATCATGGGTCAGAGTAGCGTGCAAATCATTTTCGACGGCTTCAACGAGTACAACTTCAATATCGATGTTTGCGCAGGAAATTACGAAGCTATGAAATCCGGATTGATGTTGGTTGAACAAGAAATGCCCGCTTCGATTTCGTTCCATGTCCCAGATCAATATCACAAGCGTATTATTGGCATTGGAGGACAGCACATTCAACGAATCATGAAGAAGCACTCCGTCTTTGTGAAGTTTTCGAACGCCATGGACCGGGGCGGCGTTGGTAGAGAGGATGACGATATCAAGGTTGACAATGTCATCTGCCGTACCCCAGCTCGTAACGCCCAAAACTTGGAGCTTGTTAAATCCGAAATTTTGGACATGGTCGACCGAGTCGATTCGGAGTTCACGTCCCAAGTCGTTAATGTCGATCGTCTTTACCATAGACAGCTCATCGCTCGTCTTGGTCAAATTGAAGAGCTCGAGAAGAAGTGGAATTGCAGAATCCAATTTCCCAGCACGGAGCAAGCTAGCGACGATGTGACAGTGAACGGCCCGGAATGGCAGGTTCCTCATTGCGTAGACGAATTTCTTGGAATGGTTCCAGATCACCACGAACTGGTTCTTGCTCAATCGCCTGAGCTGAAGATTTTCCTCAATTCGAAGCAGTTCAAGGAAGATCTCATTCTCAAACTCAAGTCGCAATATGTCGTCGAAGTGCAGGTCAAAGAAGATGAGGCCGAGCGCACAGAAGACGGCGGACCAACCACAACATTACTCTGGACCTTTACTAGAAACAATGCTGGTGGTGTCCGAGATGCCATCGACTTCTTGACAACAAACATGGCTTCTGCTAGCATTGAAGTCACAGTTGTCAAGGGCGCTATCCCACGTCCCAAGTCGGATTCTTTCGAAGAATCTCTCCAATTCTTTGACTCCAAGCTTCTTCAACACGCTCCGGCCCCGGTTTCCACGGACTCTCCAACTAGATCTGCATTTGGCGATGACGTAGCCCGTGAACGCAGCACCATTTTTGACAAACTCCGCAAACCCGGTAGCATGTCTTCCATCTCGTCTTTTCTTGACCGCCGCAAGAATAGCTCACACTCACCAGCAGGGTCGTTCTTCAAGAACGGCTCCAACAATGTTTCTAAGTCTTCTTTGATTTCCATAGAGTCTACTAGAAGCTTCAATGCGGACCGCAACCCTTGGAACGATAGTGGCGTCAATTTGCCAGAAGACGACACTACTCCTTGGCCAACACGTCAATTTGGAAATGGAAGTGGTAGCAGCCATGAACACAAGGCTCTACAAATCCAACATCCAGGTGACACCACACCAAAACACATTATGCGGGGCTCCACTGATAGTGGTCGCCCATCAACTTCTCATTCTACCTCAGGATACCCAGGCCCAATCGGGCCACCGCGTTAAATGATCCCCTTGTTTCCTCTATTTCCTAGAGTCATGGATATATACCCTGGCGCGCAATACCCCAGATACCAGCTTGTGCTTTTGTTTTATTTTCCACCTTTTCGTTTTATGTTGCCTATTGCGTTGCGTTTGATTTCTTTTCCTTTTGCGATATGTGTTGGTTGCTTTTTACCCGAAAGAAAAAAAAGCGAAAGCACCCGGCGTCCCGTTATCGTATTTTTTTTTTTTACAACTCTTGAGATCATGATACAGAGATAGAAGTTTGCGTCGTCTTCGAAAAGAAGAAAGGGAATACCAATTTGATTTGGCTTTTTTGTTGTTTTTGTTATGGGTGCTTTGAGGCGCGAGAATCGGAACTTGTTTTCAGTTTGTTCTGCTACGCGTTTCCTCGTTTTCACTCTTCTCTACTCTTTCCTTAAGTGGTGGCGGGTGGAGGTTGATATCAGTTGGAGGATCCGAAGAGGATCTGAGGATGGTGATGGGGGATGTGTGAATGGCTTTATGGCTTTGAAGGAAGAGACGAATTCTGTTTTTTCCTTTCGCGGCTTTTGGCCTTTGGATGCAGGGACGATGACACACACTACTTTACTGGGACTTTTAGGGGGCGGCAACAAATCGGGATGACGGAAGGGGGGTTTTGTGATGCACATCGTTGTTTCGGGGGAGGGAATTGAAACTAGTGGGTGCATGTTATGATACCCTATGCCACAGCGAGAAGAATGAAAAAGTTTTCCTTGATTTTATTTATGGGGGGGCTTCTAAGTGATTCAGTGATGTGAGGCCAATACCACCCATGATTTATCTGTCTTCAGGAGACTGGGGTAGTGAGTAAGGCGTAGTGAAGACTCAATTCAGATTGTAGTTGGTGCCCCTGTCAATGGAGTCATTGAGTGAGTTTATGACGAAAATGGTAGAATAAATCATGAATGGTGATTAGTGAATCCACGAGCACGAGACGCTGGGGGGGGAATTGACCTTTTGAATCACTATGCCTGGCTCGCCTGGTATATCCCTCTAAAATCCGACCAATAAAATTCTTCTACTCCCACTCCCACTCCTGCCTAAGCGACCACGTGGCGTGGATATGGGGTTGGTGGTGGATGTGGGGTTGGTGAGTGGGGATTCACCTATCTAAGCGAGATACCCCTTAGTTTATTCATCCACCTCTTCTTCTTCAAGAGCCTTTCGTTTTGTTGAGGAGGATATGAGAACGAAAGATTTATGTTCCTAACCCCTCCAAACGCCCCTCTCTGACGTCTATTGGTTTTTTAAGGGCTTTTGATGGTGGTGGTTTGGGTTGGGTGTATGGGATCTTTGGGTGTATGGGATCTTTGGGTGTATGGGATCTTTGGGTGGGGAATTCGAGTTTTGAGGACGAGGGAGGTGGGTGGGTTCTTTGGGAAGATTGACAGATTGTTTATTTGTGGGGGGGGGTATTTTTGGGGTTGGGTTGGGTTGGGTTGGGTTATTTGGGAGGATTAGGGGGGTTAGGTTAGATGGGGATGGTTGGATTGTGTATGGGGTCGTGGAAAGATCATAGGTTAATCGAGGTGTATCAGATTATTGTTATTTATAAATTGATATCTTTCTTCCGTAGAATGAATAGGGTTGACTCCAATTATCGTGATCTAGTCCCCATTCCTCTCCTCTCCATCTTTCCCATACGACAAGGCCATCTAAAACGAATTATCAAAGTCCCCAATCCATCGCAAATTCCCAACCCGCCAGTACGGTACTACCAAGAGAAAAAAGGGAAAACATGGATGGCTGCCAAGCACAATAAACCCACTATATCCGTTGTATATCTGACGAAAGTTTACTACAACTTTCTAATGCCACTAAGCGGGAGATACTGGTAATCTCAGTAATTCATATCATGCAGGCGCGGGGAAGAGGCTGTTGTGGAAAGGATGGGTGTGGTTATTCAGATCGAGAGGAATTCGAAATTCGAGAGGAGGAGAGGATTGAGTTTTGAGTTATGGTTGTGAAGATATACTGCCTAAGACTGGACTTAGAAAGGTCAGCATATACAGATCTTACAGCAGGAATTCCGAGGTAAGAGCATATTACCCATCCAACCTGACTATCCAACAAAGTCCATCCATCCAT
Source organism: Hymenoscyphus linearis (assembly GCA_900536425.1). NCBI lineage: Eukaryota > Fungi > Ascomycota > Leotiomycetes > Helotiales > Helotiaceae > Hymenoscyphus > Hymenoscyphus linearis. The sequence continues at coordinate 21,049 of UNPR01000083.1, forward strand.
CAACCTCTTCAACTTTCCCGGCAAACCTGTAATATCATAAGCATTCAGAACCCTCCTAGACTCACCCCCTATATACCAGTTTTCTTCGTACGTCCCAGCGTCAGGAATCCCATCCGTTGATTCTCGTAGTTCAGGTCCTCTTCGTTCCAACATTTTGAGTGCAAGATCTTAATTCTTACTTCGAAGTATATAGCGTGCGCTGGGGAAGCAGATGACTAACCTCATTTCCCCTTCTAATCCCTCTTTTCCATGGCCTCTTTGGCTCCTGGTAGAAGGTAGGTAGGAAAGTCCCTCTGATCAAAATCGCCAGTAAGAGTTTCGAGAGATTCTCTTTGCGACATCGAGGAGGAAGGGTGCTCGTTTTCTTTGTTCCACAATCCAAACTGCGGATATCAAGTTCTGTTGATAGCATCGACTTCGAAGTTCGTGGTCTCGGGCTTCTTTGTAGAGATAGGGCCGAGGTTTGAGGATAGAGATAGGTTTAAGGACGAGGGAGGGAGGAACTTTTTGGTAGATGGATACATAAGGGAGGATGTTTATCTAGACCTAGGCCTGAGAGATAGATGTGTTTTCGTCTGTGATTTTGAGGAAATGGAAGTAATGCGCGCGGTCATCAAAGCGAAGAGAAATAAATGATAAACTGCATTCCTACAGTATCTAGAATGCAGGTAAACCTCCTTTCTTCCTTCCCTTTCTTCCTCTCTTTCCCATCCAGCCATCGCACCCGAGTAAACTCCTACCTAGCTTCCCAAGGAAACCACACTCCTCACCCACCACCCATCCAGCCTCACCCACTCCCCGCACCTACCCCAAAACATCCAAAACACCTCCAAAAAAAGTATAGAAACCATCAAATCTCCTTCCCCCATCCCCATCCCTTCGAAAAAAATGGCAAAATGATTAAAGATGGTGAGGTACATGTTATATGTTTATATATAGTATGTCATCACTCATCACTCGTTAGTCATTAGTCATTAGTCGTAATTCGTGAATTCGTAACTTCGTGGAATCGTAACTTCGTGGAATCGTAACTCGTCGCTCGTGTCTCGTAACTTCGTGTCTCGTAACTTCGTGGGATCGTAACTCGTCGCTCGTGTCTCGTAACTTCGTGTCTCGTAACTTCGTGTCTCGTAACTTCGTGGGATCGTAACTCGTCGCTTCGTCGCTTCGTAACTCGTCGCTTCGTGGAATCGTAACTTCGTGAAATCGTAACTTCGTGGGATCGTAACTCGTCGCTTCGTAATTCGTAAATTCGTAACTCGTCATAGTTTAACGTCTTCGCGGACGATCGTGGTGTTGCATCGTGGTCGTGGATATTACCGCTGAGCCACGGGAGCTCGTACCCTTTTCTCTGATTAGTTATATGGCATCTGCTTATTGTTAACTATAACAAACCTGGGGGATTTTCGGGTGTGTGATCGGGAAGGGGGGAATGTGGTTAGTTTGGTAGGGGGGTATGGCTGTGACGTTGAGGACTGGGATGTGTGGACGAGCTGGGTGTGGTGGGTAGATAGGTTGGTAGGTTGGTTGGTTGAGCTGAGGATGGGTGGTGGAGGTCGAGGGCAAGGGTGTGATGCGGATTCCATTTCTTCGTCTTACGGAAACTGCTGGTTTGGGATGTAGATGAGTAGGAGCTTGAAGTGATATCCTTACGGTGAGAAGGAGGTGTTTGATATTTATAGATGTAGGTGTTGTGTTGTGTTGAGATCAAACTCATATTGAAGGAAGGGAAAGTTAGGTTTAAGGCAATTACCTACCTACCTCGTACTCCCAGATGGCCTGAGATGATGTGAATCACTGTTGACTGCTGTAGGAAAAGAATCATCCAGAAACTTCCAGGAATCAGGATCGGGAAAAACCTCCATACCGTACTAGCACGCCGTGCAAACTGACACAAGGCAAGTACAATCTACACCTGCAGGTATTCAAATATCAAAATCCGAGCCAAGATCTTTCTCTCCTTCCCTCTTCCTCTTCCTCCATTCGTGAAGGAAGTAGCTCACCATACTACCTACCTATCAAACACCGATTTCCACAGAAGATCCCGTTAATCAACACAAGGAAAGAATGAGGGAAGATAGAAACCCATCTGAGCAAGAATTGCCGCTCTTATACTTATGGGAAAGTGCATTCTACAATCGGATGTGAGTAGGATGTGAAGATCAACACTGATATGATAGGGAAGGTATGATCATGATTCAGTTTTCTTCTATAGACTGTGGACTGGAGGGTGTTTACAGGGAGATCGAGCATTGTAGAAGGGAAGATACATGCTAAAAGGGGAGAGTAGGAGATGTAGGTTGTTAATTTATATAGATAAGAGGGGTAAACTTGTTCTGACGACAAATTTGCTGTTCCAATCACACTTAGTATATTAGTACAGTAACATGGTATAGAATAACAGTCACAATTCACAGAATCCATAAGAAGAAAGATTCATCATGTGAATTTTTATTCAACTAAACTAAAATTCATAGCTACTTCTCTATGACCAAACGCAGCATGTACGAAAGCTTCTCCATGGAAGTCTGCTATCCCTCTCTGCGCCAATTTTCAAATACGTAACTCCATTGCCATCATACCCATATGTGGCTTACCATGATTTCCCTGCGTATGAGAAGAACCACTCATACCACCCGCAAAAGCCAATCAACTCCATCCTGGTATCGTGTAAAAAACTCCAGCTTCCATAAAACCATAAAAATCAATGCATGACCATCCCTCAATCCAGTTGAGAAACCAATGGCGCCTACAAATCGCTATCCTGCATGAAGAACGAACGCATAGGGGTACGAGGATTTCCCAAAGAACCTTCACTTTCAGCATCAGCGTTCGCCTTTATTACCGCCGTGATCTTCGCCGCATCATCCAGAAGTCTCGGTCCAATAGGACGACTCGTAGCACTCGTTCGAACACCCGGTCTGGCATTCATCAAAGCAACTCGATCCTTGTCACTGATCGGGTTATTGAAATGATTAGGGATTCCATCTCGACGCATCATAGCCAACGCAACAGCTCTCTCCTTCATGCCTTGTACCATAGAGTGATGATCTAGATACTCCGTCAGGAACTGGATCTTGACTTTCAGTGGTGGTACCATGGCTTGTTCTTCCATTTGCGCACGGGTCTTGGGACGATGACAGTGAATGCATTCTTGTTCGGCGAGGGGGGCATCGTCAGTACTTCGACACTTCCACCATCCTCCCCACTCGCGCGAATGCTTGGTGGACCAGACGCGGCTCTTCTCGTGGAAGTGCATGTCCCAGACCTCGTGAGGATCGGATTTTCCTGGGGGATAGCCATGTTTCTCAATGTCTTGCAAGACGATCAACTCTCTCATCAGTTCGGCGAATGATTCAACAGGCTTGCCCTTGTCGTTTCGAGGGAACCAGGCGGGGAGACGAGAGAATGGTTCGTTGCGATCTCCTTTGCGAAAGGGACCACCGGGTGGAATGTGAGCTTTCTTGCAGATCTTGCAGTAGTCTGGTTGGCCACGGCCATCGCCATGTTCGTCGTTGTTGAACATCTCGAGATCTTCGGCTCGGAATACAAGTGGTCCTCTGTGAGTTGAGTCTCCTTTACCGAAGAGAAGATTGGTTCCACTGTTCTGTCCTGAAAGGACTTGTTCGACTCCAGGTGGTTTTTGGGTAGCAGCGTGATTGATAGCGGGGGTAGGTTTGGTTGACTTGATATTTATCATCAGACCCTCACTTTCGGTGCCGGTCGACGTATCAGAATCCTCTGCCTCTGCCTCAGCAGCAGCAGTAAGATGTTCCAGTCGGGCAAGATTCTCCGCCGTAAGATCCAGTCTCATCGCAAGTTCTAGTTCAGTAGAACCACGACCTTTTGAGATGTAGACTGTACCGTTGGGATAGAGGTGTGGATGCAGATAGGGAAGGCGACAGTGACTATCGAGCTCGTAGGACGAATTGTCCGGCGGCGGGAAGGCGGGAACGATACTGCGCAATCCTGGACCAGGGTTATCAGTCGGGATGGGCTTGAAGCCACCGATCACCAAGACATCTCCTGCGTTAGCAAACTCGGGGTATAAGGAGGTGAGAGGCCTATATACGCTGCCGAAATATGCGAAATCGCATATTACACCGCGACGTTTGTAGACTAAATATATGGGCATTGGGGGCGACGGCGAGGACGACGACGACGACGATTCAGGCGACGGTGAATCGTCATCGCGGCTTGGAGACATCTTGCGAAGAGGAATAAATAGCAAATGCTCGATCTGGCTCTTGTGTGTGTTTGCGATGGCACAATTACAAGCACGGGTTGTGTTTGTGGAGTTGAAGGTGTGTATTGATTTGTTGTTGTGGACCTTTTTGCTATTAAAATGAAGCAAAGCTGGTGGAAGAAAGCAGTGAATATGATAATACGATTGATGTGCCAGCCACCATCAAGAGACTTTTCACCACAACTTGCCACATCCATGTACGCTCTAAAATAACAACAAAATAATTGAATGGCTATAAATGTCTTGCAATCCTGAGAATCCACAAGTGAAGCTGTTGAGGTATTAACTTGGACAGCAAAGCAATGGTAAGGGAGTAGCAGCGTGTAGTACGAAGTCTCTCCTGCTATCCTGAGAATCCACAAGTGAATCTATTAAGGTATCAACTTGAATTGCTAAGCAATGATAAGGGAGTAGCAGCGTGTAGTACGAAGTCTGTCCTACAATGCGCATTTATAGGCAGGTAGACTACTAGCCTTGGTACAAGCTCCCTATATAGCCACTTTGACTAGTATAGCGCATTCCAAACATAAATGCTTATTGCATCCATCTTCCTGCATCATGGCAAGCGGTGAATAACAACAAACAATCCATTAAGTCAAGACTATCAAGAAGCTGCCAAGGGTACAGTTTGCCGTGCAGATATTTATGCATAACATATTGAAAAGCCTACTACATGTATTCCTAAAATACCCGCCAAAAGAAAAACACAGAGAGCTCAGAGAAATAGGTTCCTGAGATTGGGAGCATATCTAGAAATTCTGGAAGAAGCCTGCTATATGAGGCAGCCTAGAAATTGGCCACCCTCCACAAGAGAGCAGTCCGGACGACCCATAAGCTTTGTTAGAAGGCTAAGGAGGAATGTTTCCTTATATACCTCCACTGCTAGAAGGGGTAGTGCCATCGTTCAGCGTACACTTATGAGATATCTCTGCAAAAAGAATCAAATTGGTGGCTCAAGAAGGCTTAGGATAATCCAATGGAACGGATCTGGACCACCCCAAGTCTCTTGATACCATCATTTGATTCCCGTTGTAGGCTTTGACTATTAAAGTGTGCGATGAACGGCGACTTGCACTCTTGCCGAGACTATCCACTGGCCATTGTCCGGATAGCATTAGCAAGGGGGCTGGGGGGAATGTTTTACTATTCCTACAGTATTTATACAATGCTTCTCCACAGACTGGTAGGTAATGAGTAGGGTGGAAAGTATTACAGAGAAAAAGCTGATGGGTATCATAAAAACAAAGAATACAAAAAAGATACACAAAAATACAACAGAGGCAATAAGATCCATCAAGCCTCGAGAGGCCCAACTACAACCTTCTCCCTCTTCTTCAACTCCAGTTCCTTATCAGCCTTGATTTGCGCTCTCTTCTCTCTCTGCAAGTGCTGCTGATGTATCGCCCATCTCCCTCGAGCGCCATGTTTCAACTTAGTAATCATATCCCCAGCCCTCCCTTTGGTAATCATTTGCGGAGTAAGTAAATTATCCGAAATCCGGAGTTTATTCAGAAATTTAAGCTGGCCTTCTGTGGCGGGGGCATTGTGCCATGGTTGATTCCGTAGGATGAGAAAGGAATAATACTTTTTGGAGGCCCAGCTGTCTGCGGCATGGACTGCATCTTCCAAGTTGGGACATTTTGCTATTAGGCGTGGTCTTGATAGTGGAGAAGAACCCTTGGTGGTGGTTTTGTGGAAGAGAGTGGCTATCTCAACGACGAAGAACATTTTCGCGTCTGTCTCACCATCAGGCATGAGTTCTATTTTCACGTAGGAATCGCCTCTACCGCTGTTCAAGATGTAGCGGTCTGGTCCAATATTGACCCAGTTGTTTCGCGATATACTGTTAACATGTCGCTCTGCGGTTGTGTCTTTAAGAAGGTCAAAAATGCTATCGTAATCCGTGAACGTTACGACATTTGACACTGGCGGTTGATCTGGGATGTTGGAAGGAGGGAATTGAGGTAAATTATCCTCCAGTTCTTCGTTCAGCTTACTCTCTTTCATAGCTATCATAGCATCGGGAGTTGCTTCCTCAACCAATTCTGAAGGGTCAAGCCCAAAAAGGGTGGGAGTAGTAATCACTCCAGTTTTCAGACTTGCCACCATGTCTATGATATGACAATCCTTTTTCCCTGGAGATAGCCTCATTCCTCTCCCAATCATCTGAACAAGTAGATTACGAGATTTTGTAGGACGGGCTAATATCACGCAATCGATATTTGGGATGTCCGTACCTTCCGTGAAAACACCACAATTAACGAGCACAGGAAACTCCCCACTTTTGAAAGCGTCCAATGTGGCACTGCGTTCGGTCTTCTTGGTCTCGCCAGTGATAAAACGAGCATCAACGCCATACTTTCGAAAGGTATTGACCAATCCTTGTATGTGAGCAATATCAACACAAAATACCAGAGTGGATTTCCTCCCTATCGCCTTAGTGCGCCAACTCAAAACTGTGAGTTTGTTTACTGATTCAGTATTGACCGCTTCTGAGAGTTCTTTGGGCTTAAAATCGCCATTATGACCTCTTTTGACTCTGGTAATATCTGCCTTGGTCTGTACGGTCGTAAACATGACATCAGACAGCCATTTTTCTCCGACCATGTCGATATAGTCTTTATGAAAGACAATTTGGTCGAGAGCAGAGCCCAGCCCAAGTCCATCAAATCGTGAAAGTGTTGCCGAGACTCCAACAAGAACAGGAGAAGGGCTTATTGTCTGGTCCAGACCAAAATGTGCCAGCGCCTTCCGATATCCTGGTGAAACAATATGATGTGCTTCGTCCACGAGGACAAGTTTGAAGCGATCAGGGTTGAACTTAGATAGTCGATCGCCAGATATAATACTTTGCATGCTTGCTACTGTTATATCTGCATGCCCGCTTGCCATACTCGAAGCCATCTCGATCTCGACCGTTTTCGTGGGGTAGACATCGATGCAGTGGCGAGCGGCCTGCTCAACTAATTCTTTCCGATGAGCGAGAATCAATGTTTGGGTCGCTACTTTTGTACGGGGTTTAATTCGGTCTAAAAGGTGGGTGAAAATTACCTGGGCAAGTTGTTAGCAACCATTTTACTCTCGCTCGCTGCCGAACATACAGTTTTCCCACTTCCCGTAGCCAGAGAAACACCCATGCGTTTGTGGCCTTTATCAATGTGGTCGAGTACAGCTTGTATGCATTCTTCTTGGTACTGACGTAGTCGAATTTGTAGTGGAGGGTTTACAGGAACTGGAGTAGGAGTAGGAGTAGGAATCGCATGGTCAATAGCAGTGGCAGTGGCAGTGGCACTCGTGGCATAGCGATTCCATGTGATGCCCTGAGATCTTGGCCTCCATATTTGAGGGGAGTGAGAGAGCCTCCATCTTCTGATGCTGGTAGCATACGCATATCTCATCGCACCCATCGCCTTCAATAGCCAGGGCCAGGCTCTCTCTGATGGATGGTAATGGATGTCGTCTCCTTGGTGGCTGGGCGGGTAAATAAGCGCGCTAGACGCGGACTAGCGAGCCTGGTTTTACGGGCCATGGGACAGGCACTGACAGTGACAGGGCTGGATTTCTGTCCAAGCCGCCTCCAGCCATTTATTTTTTCCCTTCAAAGTCGCATCCCAGAACAATCTAAGCTTCTACTGGGCAAACACCACTGTCACCACAACAGAAAGTCGGAAATCACGCTTCTCTTCACTCCAGCTTTGCAACCTCATCTTTTCTCTTTTCCTGTCTTATCAAACCAGAAAGAAAGAAAGAATGCACACTGCAATACCTCGGTATACATCTCCAGGACGTCTCAAGCCAATCAACCGAGACAAACATGGAGACTGATGAGTTTATGGAGGAGCCATTGGCATTTCCGGATGAAGATTCTGGATCAGCATATGAAAATTCAGAAAACGAGAGAGATTTGTCACCTGACGAAAGCCCTCTGCGATCCCGCGCTACCAGCATCAGAAAATCAGAAAGTCGTGCAAGTCGTGCAAGAGCAACTTCTAGTCTGTCTCGCTCACACGCCAATTCATCTCCGGAGAGGGAACTATCTTTATCCCCCGGAGAAGAGGCACGTCTGGACGCGCAAATTAGAAAAGACGCAATCCAATGGGCAGCGAATTTCCGGGAGCCTCAATCACCAAGTGAAATAAAAACCCCTCCTAGAAAAATCCCTTCTCGCAAGAGAAAATCTAGACCGTCTGGGGTTGAGATCCGAGCCAAACGTTTGAAAGTCTACTGGAACAATGATTACCGCGAACTGCTCAACACCGATATTCTTGATACCGTGAACGCAGCCAATGCAGAAATCGTACCTCCTCTTTCAGCTAGTCAGATAGGAGCATCGATATGGACCTCAGAGGAGAAAGTTATCTTCTTCAATTCTCTGGCTCGGCTTGGAAAAGGAAATGTCCGTGGCATTGCTGAGAAGATCCGAACAAAATCTGTTCTTGAAACCGATGAGTACATTCGACTTCTGCACCAAGGCTCCATAAAAAGAGTCGTGAGACCCAATACCGACCTAAAGCTTTGGTTGAAAATGCCTACCGCAGTTGAGCTCAGTAACGAGTGTGCCGAGATCCTCGGACGAGCAGGAGATTCTCTTGCTAATAAACAAGAGCAAATGGAAAGGATTACCGAAGAAGAGAAATGGGGAGCAGCATGGCTGATAGACGAATCCGTTAGCAAGCGACTCAGTAAACATAATACAGCAGGCAAGAAAGCTAGTGCGTTTAATGAAGTTCTACCAGCCGCCAATCTCTTCAACCTTAGAAATTGGATTGAGTTGTCAAGCAAGGTATTCATGAACCCAGCTGAGCCATACGAGGAGGACAATTGGCGAAACGTGGCTGAAATTGGTGAAACTCCCGCTATTCGAGCAACGGCGATTGAGGATTTCCACTCTCTCGCTGTTAGTATCACGAAACGATTGATTTCAACAACCCTTTTCTGCACTATGTCAAGGGAGCGCGCTCTGGCTTCCAAGAAATTCAAACATGGAAATGTCACCGCAGATGATGTGGAAGCAGCTGTACGGATCCTTGGAATGAAATCAGATAGTCACGAATTCTGGTTAAACTGTGCGAGAAGATGCAAACTACAAGTAATCGATGATGACGAAGAGGGTGAGGAAGCGAACATGACATATGAAGACGTGGAAGAAGAAATGAGAGCACGCCGTCAGCGCTCATCCCGCTCACGCTCTCGGTCCAGAAGTCGTTCTGTTCATCTGAGAATCCCAGAACACAGTCCTACACCTTCAAGTGCCTCAGACGTATCAATCCGTGACCTCGAGGAAGATATTCTCATTCCTTCAAGGGAGATAAACCCGGCCGATGAATCAGACTCAGACAGCGAGACAACCTACCAAGAGTCCACCACGAGACGCTCTCTCGCCCAACAAGAAATCGAGAAAAAACAAGATATCTATATTAACGAATGTGACATCGAAGCCAGCAAAGCCGTAGAGTTGGAATTATGGACACTTCTCGAGCAAGAACCGCCGCTGGAATTGAATCTTGATGAGGTTGCTGAACCGATGGATTTCCCGAAGAGCGAAATGAGGAGTGGGAGAGATGATCATGGGAATTGGAGGGAGAATGTGGAGTATTGGAGTTCTTGGGAGGTCTTCGATAATCCTGTTCCCAAGGAGGATTTCGAGAAGAATAGGAAGAAGATTTCAAAGAGGGCGAGAAGGATTGCTGAGGCTGAGGAGGAGAGGAGTACCGATGAGGAAGGCTCTGATAATGAAAATAGCATCGTTGACGAGGAGATGGAGGTTGATGAAGAGAGTGATCAGGAAGAAGTTGATCATCAACCAGCTGATCTTACCTCTGAAGCAGATCCCGACCAGTTAAACGAAGAAGAAAACAACTCAGAACAGCAATCGCCCAATCCCCACGAGCCCTCACAACGCCCAGAAGAATCCCTACCCAATCGCTCAGAAGAAAGAGAACCACCCTCCGACTCAGAATCAGAAAGCGGCAATCCTAACCCCCAATCTCCTTCCCAACACAGCGTCCAATCCCACTCTTCAAGTCCCCAACTAGAAGACTCTCTCCAACTCTCCATAGAAGGAGGTGATGTGCTTATTAAATCAGAAGAGGAATGAAAAACATACAGCCCTAGGAAAGAGATGTACGGCAATGTACAGTACATATAGGATTGAAAATAGAACCCGCTAGACTCTGGTTAATGTAAGGGATCAGTTGAGTATATATGACAAACGAGACTTAGTGTGTTGATATAATATAATATAATATAATATAATATAATGTTTGCTGCAAAAAAGGGAGAAAGAAAGAAGACAGAAACATCAAGAATACAAATTGAAGCCACAGGATCGGAATAATGTTCGCATTCTTCTGGTACTGTACAGTACACAACAATAAAATAAAACACACAAGTCCCACAGTGGATATCAATTTACGAACGGTGAATATGTAGTAAATAATAACTGATAAAAAGTGAATGGTATATAGAAATCCATATAGAAAACAGTGAATAATAAATGGGGATTAGTAAATAGTGAATGTTGGTAAAGAATAGCGAATGGTAAGGGTAGATGGTGGATGTATGAGAAATAGTGACTAGCCAATAGTGAATTTTATAACATATAGTGTACATAAGGAGTAGTGAATAGTGAATAAGTAAATAGTGAATGACAAATTATAATAGTGAATGGTATGTAGAAACCAGTGAATAGTCATTGATCAACGGTAACTGAATAGTAGTTTGTAAATAGGGAATGATGTATGGTAAAAGATGAATGGTAAAGGGTAACTAATGAATAGTGAAGCCCTCCCAATCTCATTCATCAATTCACATCAAAACATCACTTTAAGAAAAAAGAAGAAGGGGACAAATCTTCAGTCAATAAAATCTCAATTCCCTATGATACACAAACAAACAATAAAATCTCGACCGGAATCCCAGTAGGAGAAAAAGAGAAATCGTTAACATCTCCTCCCTGCCGCCCCCATCACTCAAAGTAGAGCAACCACCCTAGCTAGTTCTTCTCAGATATATTGCGAGACCATCCATCCACCCTCCACCCTCCACCCACATCTCAATTTTTCTCCTCTCAAAGAAATAACACACACAAGAAAGAAAAGAAAAAAAAGGGAAAAAAGAACCTCTTGATTTGTAATAAACCATCATCATATTTCACCCCATACCCAAATTGACGCCCATGAGAAAAAATTACACATTGATTGGCTTTCCCCCCTGCCCTGGCCAAAACCGAAAAAAGCTCATCAAAAAAAAGCTAAAGCTAGCAAGCCACACAACTCCCCAGCAAACCACTGCTTTCTTTAAACATCATAACTCTTTAATTTTCGCTCCGGATCCGCACTGGGTGGTTGTAGGCCTCCCATCACCGGCTGTGCCTGTCCCGCCTGGAAAGTCAATCGTTCCGTTCCCATCATTACGTTCTGTGCCATCATGATCCCCTCGTTACCGCCAGTGGTGGCAGCAGTTTTGAGACCTTCTTGCACAGCGTGCACGCGCTTTCGGAAGGCCAGACGGTCTGCGAATAGTGCTTGACGACCACGCTCCAACTCGCGACGCTCGGCTTGAAGAAGTTGCTCCATTTCGTTGAATTGCTTGAGCTTCAAGTCCATCTTCAATAATGTTGAGTTGACAGCTGCAGACACGAGACGAGTCATCTCTCGCTCTTCGTGAGAGGCAAGTCCACCAGCTCGAGCAGCAACTGAAGCGAGTGGGACAGTGGCAAGAGCACTCAGAGAATTTGTAGTAGTTGTGGTGGTCGTAGTTGTAGTCGTAGTGGTAGTGTCCTGTCGGATATCAAGTTCCATTGAATCCGAGCTTTCCTTCTCCTTGCCTTTTTCGGATTTTGGATTTTCTAACTGGTTGCGGAGACTCTTCTTCAAGGCTTCCACACTTTGACCAGCGGCAGCTGCCGTAACGCTAGGCTCAGTGAGACCAGCAAGGAAACCAATGACAGACATGACTGGATTGTCGGCTTGGCTGAATGGCAAATGTCCTTCTTGTGAGCCCAGCATGCTGACTCCAATAGATTTGGCCGACGGTTCCGTATCGATAAACTTGTCCACAATCTCGAGCTGCAAGAATTGAATCACACACTCTTCCTTGCTTCGTGTACCAACATGCGCCGCAATCTCGTTCCAATCCTCGTCATACCGCTCCAAAGCCTCGAGAAGACGAAGGATCTCACCATCATCCCAGGGAGCCTCACGATCTGGGATAGCGGAGTATGCCGGGTTTTCAATTTTGACGTAGTGAATTGCTTGATGGTTGATTGGTATTCTTCCATCACTGTAGCAGTTTGCACATAAACTGTGTGGAAATCTAGTGGCCGAGGTACCCGCAGAGTTCTCATGTGCATTGTGATAGTAAACACGAGTACAATCGATCCCACAGGTAAAGCAGTTTATCTTCGAAATTGGTTGCTTGACGGCGTCCTCGAGAGTCGACTGGGGATCGGAAGTTCCATTTGTAGCAGGAGCGTCGCCATTGGCTTGCTTTTCTGATGGCTTACCACCAAGCTTGGTCTCCTTTGCCGATGGCTCGTAAATGTTACGTCCGATTTCCAAGTTCATCTCTGGCTTTGCACCTGTAGCCGATAGAGCCTTCTTTGCTGATGTATCTGCATTTTCTTTTCCCTTGATGACGTGCGCGTCCGTAGAAGGCTGCCAAGGCTGTAAACCACGAGGAGTATCGCAAATAACTTTGAAATGGCCAGTAAAGGGTGGTCCGACGTTTGATGGTCTTGACTCGGCATCAACCTATACGCATGTTAATTGACTTTGGCGATGAATCAGAGCTATGGCAAGTATTTACCTGGTAATTGATGATGCCCCATTGTTCCAGAAACGAGTGAACTCTCATTATGGCACACACATCCCCAGCAAGGTTTCTCCTACATGCTGTCACAGTCAAATATTCAATAGGGTTGAGTCGGTATGTGTTGATCATGAAATCGCGGTAATCTTTGTATATAGCTGGGGTCTTGCTTCGGTTTCGGCTATTAAAGAACTCTGGCAATCCCTTCTTTTCGATGACGTTAATGGTACGCATATCAAACCATGTAGCATAACTTGGAAGAACTATCGAGTGCGTCTGGGCAATGAGATGTTCTCTAGCTGTTGTCTCGATTGAAGCTTTTGTTTTTTCAACCTGCTCTTCAGTCGTTCCAACCAAAGCTTGCTCTTGCCCCTTGACATCTGCCATTACTTCGTCTTTGGATGCGTCTCCATTGGGAGGAGGTGCGTTTGGTGCATCTAGAGGATTGTCAGAAATCACAGCAGGCGTCGACCCTGAGCTATGAGTTTTGATGGCACCTGCGGATGGCTTATCAGCGTCTCCTTCAGTCATAGTGACATCAGCAGCTACAGAATGTCAGCAAGAGTGAAGCATGAAGCAAGAATCGTAAGTCAATATATACCTTCAGCTTGTCCCCCTCCTACTGATGGCGAAGCAGTCTCTCCCTGCAGCGGGGGCTGCGCCAATATAGAATTACTACCAGGCGTGGCACCAGCTGCGTCCGAGCCAAAGTTTACAGAATCTTCCTCCATTTTGGAAATGGTTGTGATGTTAAGGAATCGGTGTTGTCGCAAAAAGTGTTCGGTGCTCGGAACTCGTAGCCTTTTGCGCCAAAATGCTCAGAATCCCAAAATGGGTTCAGCAGAGGTTATATGAGGTGGATCGCCGTATTCTAGAGGATCGTTACCCGAATATGCGAGGCGATGAAAATCGTTGATGCAGTCGGAATGGCTGCGCGTTGTTGAATTGACGATAGATTTTCCCAGGTCGCGACTGCTTCATCACCAACGCGCCTGCTCTTGCGATGGATTTGAGGACTCAGAAATCAGGCACGTGATTGAGGTTGATGCCTGAACTCATGCCGCTGTTGCCTTGTGCAAGAGGCAGAGCAGAACACGGCTTTGCCTCGGTTTAGCAGGCTGACTTGGATCATCAAATTCACGTTCACTTGAACCACTCAGTAACCAAACACAACACAATGATTATTCCACGAATAAGCAATACGGTCCTACGGCAGGCAAGAACTCAGCTGGGAGCTTCGAATAGACCAGTCGCAGTCGCATCAGTATCCGCTTTCGCCCGATTACTCTCCTCCCTCGCAGTTCTGGAACAGAGGGATGGCAAACTTAACCATGGTTCACTTGGTGCAGTAACAGCTGCGCAAAAATTGGGAGGATCAATAACTGCATTCATTGCAGGCGCAAACATTAAAGCTGTCGCAGAAGAGGCAGCAAAAGTCAACGGGGTTGAGAAAGTTATTGCTGTGGATAATGCTGCTTATGAAAAGGTGCGTTACTAGTTCCGCTGCGATTGATCCGCATAGTAATAATACCTCTCAGGGATTACCTGAAAACTATGCTCCATTACTTGTCGAGAACATCAAGAAAGGAGGATTTACACACATTATCTCAGGCCACACAGCATTTGGCAAGAGTTTAATGCCCCGCGTTGCAGCATTACTCGACGTCCAACAAATTTCCGACATCACAGGTATCGAGGACGAGAAGACCTTCGTTCGTCCTATATATGCTGGAAATGCAATTGCCACTGTGGAATCTTCAGATGCTATCAAGATAATCACAATCAGAGGAACTGCATTTCCAGCAGCAGAAGCTGAGGGAGGCTCCGCTTCCGTGGAGGATGGTGTTGATTCAAAGGCTGAATGTGCTACGGAATGGGTATCAGAGGAATTGGCCAAGTCAGATAGACCTGATTTGGCTACTGCTAAAAAGGTTGTCTCTGGTGGTCGAGGATTAAAATCGAAGGAGCAATTCGACCAAATCATGCTTCCACTAGCTGACGCATTGGGTGCAGCCGTTGGTGCCTCGAGAGCTGCTGTTGATGATGGTTACGCAGACAACAGTCTGCAGGTTGGTCAAACCGGAAAGGTTGTTGCCCCGCAATTGTATCTCTGTGCAGGAATATCGGGAGCAATTCAACATTTGGCAGGAATGAAGGATAGCAAGGTCATCGCAGCCATCAACAAGGACGCTGATGCACCAATTTTCCAAATTGCGGATGTAGGATTGGTGGGAGATTTGTTTGAAAAAGTTCCAGAGCTTACAGAAAAGCTCAAGCAGTAGTAAAACTAAATGTACATGGTATACAAGTAAAAAGACATTTCTAGTCTAGTACGGCAAGCATTTCATCGATCGATGTGAACTTCTCACGTTCTTTTCCAACCCGTTGACCCTTTTCCTTCTCAGAAGAATCAATTTTCTTCCAATCTTCCCAACTTACTCTTCGACATCCTCTTGATTCAGCTTCGTCTCTTACACCTTCCCATCCCAAGCCAGTACTTTTACCAGAATTGAGGAAAGGCACCTTGTCATTCCAGTCCATGGCAATTGACTCGGCTGTCTTGAATGCATTATGCATAGTGCTGGCAATATTGCCAGTTGGGCCACTCTTAACCCACCCTGTACAGTACATACCTGGAAGAGATTTGGCAATTGTGGGCTCAACGACCCGACCAAGATCGTCATTTGGAATTACACCGTTTTTGTCATCAAATGGCAATCCCAGTTCTTTGAAGTCTGGAAGAGCTTCCGATTTATATCCTATAGAGCGGAAGGCCAGCGACGCAGGAATTTCGACAAGTTCGCCTGTGCCGATGGCTTTTGCTTTGGGATCAAGCAGATCTGTGCTTAACGTAGTTTTTTCAAACAGCATGCTTCCTAGGCAATCTGGGGAGTCCGTACTTCTGTTGACAGATACTGGTGCCATGCAAAAATCGAGAGACCATGATTTCGGTGCAGTCTCAACAGATGCTATTCCACCTTTCTTCAAGGCTTCTATCTTTCGACGTCTTGGTCTATGCTTGATATCCTTTGGTATCAAAGATAAATCCGGTATCATAGACTCTTCCACGGGCTGGAAAGCCACGGAAGGCAATCGCAACAATTCTCGAAGCTCTGGTAGTTCAAAAGCAGCCTAACGACTATGGTCAGCAGCCTTTGCACGGCATCTACAGGGTGGAACACACCTGTATGGGACCTCTTCGTCCAACAACCCTTACTCTCTTGACCTTGCTCTTTTTCAGTGTCTCGATGGCGGCATCGGTAATATCGGTCTTGCGCAATATATCAATATCTTGCAGCAAGATACGAACCACATCCATAGCTACATTTCCATTTCCAATGATAATAGCCTCCTCACCAAGTGTTAGATCTGGTGCTAAATCCGCAAACTCTGGCAATCCATTGTACCACCCAACAAAAGCTCGGGCTGAATACACTCCCTTCAAGGCATCCTCTCCTGGGATGTTCAGAGCTCTGTCGCGAGATGCCCCATACGCAAGCAAAATTGCATCGTAATGTGGGAGTAATGATTGCAGAGGTAATGCTCCTTTCTGCTTGCCAATTGATACGTTTCCGACAAAATTAAACCTGGGTGACTCAGCAACGTCTTCAAATATGTTTTGGCAGTTCTACTGCACAGTTAGCTTATAATTCTGTGAGTAGTTGGGAATTTGTCGGTACCTTCACATCAGGATGATCTGGCGCAACACCAAAGCGAACCAAACCAAATGGGACCGGCAACTGTTCATACATATCTACCACTGAATTTTCAATACTCGACATGACCTTCTTGGTGGTATAAAATCCAGCGGGTCCCGATCCGATGACGGCCATGCGAAAAGGTCGAGCATTTTGAGCTACGGAGTATGTTCGTTGATGTATGGTGTTATGATTTTTCCTCGAAAGTAAGGTCGCCCGCGGAGTCGAGGACCTTACACATTGTGTACATGTCCAAAACTTCGTGGGGTTCATGGTTGTTGTGCTATGAAGCCATCACGAACCTAAGCTCAAGCTCCAAACTGGGGTAGAAGTGGAGACCTCGGCGCTAAGATAAGATCCGATAAGGATGTTACTTTTTTTTCCTTTTGCGGTGCAACTGCTGCTCAAGTACAACTTACAACCCGGCAACATCACTCAATGGCTTTTACCGCAGGCAGAGGTGGCAGAGGTGGCAGTAGAGGTGGCTCTCGAGGAAGAGGAAGTTCTGGAGGATTTTCTCGTGGTCGAGGTGGTGGTTCTAGAGGCGGCGCATCTCGCGGTGGCTTTTCTCGAGGAGGAGGCCGTGGTGGCCCTAGAGGCAGAGGAGGCAAGAGACCTGTCTTTGACAGCGCAAGATTAGCCCAGCAGAAAGAAGAGTATGCTATTCTCAGACGGAGTTCAGGAAGAAATAAGCTAATCAGATAGCAGAGAAGAAAACCAGAAATCAGACTCAGAAAGTGCGTCTGAAGAGGAGGAGGAAGCAGTATCTAGCGAAGAAGAATCCTCTGATTCTGACGACGAGGCACTACCTACAGTGCGCCCGTACTCTGCCTTAATACAAAGTCTTACAGCAGACGCCGGTCCACAAGCTAAAAGGAGGAAGTTGGATCATGTCCCAGTATCAAAAGTCGAGGAAGTAAAGGATGATGCTTCGGAGGGTTCAAACGCGCCCATGGAGGACGCTGACGAGGTTGAGGAGGAAGAAGAGGGACCAGATGTTGCGACTGAGGGTTTACTAAACGACGACGAAGACGAGGAGGAAGGAGATGCTTCAGATCCCTTCGAGGCGCATTTTGCTGATCCGGACGATAATATTTTGAGTCAAAGACTTGAAGCGATACAAAAGAGTCGATGGGCAACGAAAAAGTCTATTTTACCCAAAGTTGGAAAGGCAGTCATATGTGTTCCTACAGGTGATACGGATTTTCCCAGTCAGGCCTTGCCAAGTTCGGTCTCTGATCACAGTAATCTGAAATTGAAGCAAAAGTTGACTGGAGTTATATCCAAGCAAAGACCTACGTTTGATGATTTGGAGAAAAACATTGCAACGCATATGTTTGGATATCAGGATATATTATACTGCGAACGAAAACCCTTTAATTCAGAAAATTTACGACGTCTAGCATGCTTACATGCTGTTAATCATGTTTTTAAGTAAGTGTCTTCTTACGAACTTTTGGTTCAACATGACTGACTTGCGCAGAACTCGAGATCGTGTAATAAAAAACAATGCACGTTTGGCCAAATCAGGGAGCGAAGACCTCGAATTCAGAGACCAGGGATTTACGCGACCGAAAGTTCTCATGATACTACCTACACGTGAATCCTGTTGTCGAATGATCAACACAATCACATCTTTATGTGAACCAGAACAACAAGAGAACCGAAAAAGATTCGAGGACTCATATGTGGAAAAGGATGAGAAATTCTCCTCCGACAAGCCAAGTGATTTCCGGGAACTTTTTGGTGGAAATGACGATGACATGTTTCGTCTGGGGCTCAAATTTACCCGAAAGACGATCAAGTACTTTTCGCAATTCTACAACTCGGATATCATCTTTACTAGTCCCTTGGGATTACGAATGGCCTTGGAAGGTAAAGAAGACAAGAAAGGAGATTCGGACTTTCTGAGCTCCATAGAAATGGTCATTGTTGACCAGGCAGACGCATTACTGCAGCAAAACTGGGAGCACGTAGAATACATTTTCGAACACCTAAATCTTCAGCCAAAGGAGGCTCATGGTTGTGACTTTAGTCGTGTCCGAAGTTGGTATTTGGATAACAACGCTCAATACTTCCGCCAAGTCATTGCACTGGCTGCTTTCAACACACCCGAGCTCAACACTTTGTTTTTTAACAAGTCCAAGAATTGGGCTGGGAAGATCAAGATTAGCGACAACTACAACGGTGCCATTCAAGAGCTAGGCTTGAAGGTCAAGCAAACATTCTCTCGATTGGAATCAGCTTCTTTTGCCGACGATCCAGATGCTCGTTTCACTTACTTCACGAGTGTTACCATTCCGGCTTTGACACGAAGAGCGAAAGACACCATGGGAACCGTCATATTTATTCCATCTTATCTAGACTTTGTCAGAGTGAGAAACTATTTCTTGACATCTCCAACAACTAGCAGTCTACCCTTTGGAAGCATATCAGAATACACTAGTGTACGGGACGTTGCCAGAGCTAGATCTCATTTTTTTAGTGGACGACATAGTGTATTACTGTACACAGAGCGAGCACATCATTTCAGAAGATACCAATTGCGAGGAGTCAGAAAGGTTATCATGTATGGATTGCCTGACAATCCAATTTTCTACAATGAGATGGTTGCTGGCTACTTGGGGCGAAGTGTGCAAGAGGGTAAGCTGGCACCCGGAGAAGGAACTGTCCGAGCTATTTTCTCCAAATGGGACGTCCTGAAATTGGAGAGGATCGTTGGTACCGAAAGAGTGGCCAAGATGATCAGAGATAAAGGGGATACTTTCGACTTCCTATAGACAAAGAAAGTGTGATGGTGGTTTATCCCATAAATACAATTAAAAGCCCAGAGCAAAACGCCTTAATATGCAATGCTTCTGTATCTGTACAACCAATTCCAGCTCTCATACACAACATCTCTCCAAGATACATTCTCCATTTCTATACATTTCCACCCCATCTCTTCTCCGTACTTCCCGCATTATCTCTCTCAGTAATCTTCACTCTTTGCATCTTCTCCACCATCTTTTCTAAAGCCGCCTCTCCACCGGGTCTAAACCGAGTCACCTTATCGAAATTCCTCGCCGTCATCTCCCCGAGTTCCTTCCCTTCCTGTCGCTCCCGTAGAATTGTCCGCGCTGTCATGGCGAACCGCATATCTTTTGGTCCGTCGACTAATTCGAGGATCGCGGAGGGCGCCATATCTGGTTTCGTGGGCTCGATGCGTAGTACGCGGGTGTATCCTCCTGGACGATCCGCATATCGTTCTCTCAGCGATAATTGACCACCGGGAATGGGACCGAATAGTTTGGGGAGGAGGTCGTGTGGTGTCTATCCTCTAATCAGTATCTATCCTCTCTATCCATTTTATCCTATCCAAATCTGCAATTGCGCAGGAAGAGGGGAGGGCCATACATAAAAGATCTCCGTCGCTCTCCTCCTACTAGCTTCCGTATTCTTCTTCCCCAGCGTGATGAGTTTCTCAGCTAACCTCTGGGCTTCCTTTGCCTTGGGCCAGGTGGTGGATATGGATTCATGTTTGATGAGGGAGGTTACTAGATTTCGCAGCAGGGCTTGTCGATGTGCGGAGGAGCGGTTGAGATGTCGGTATTTCATGCGACCGCCTGCCATTTTGAGGGATTGGGTTGAGGGACCGGGTTTCTTTTTGGGTTACTTGGTTGTCCTTCTTCCTGTTTCTTGCGTCTAGAGGAATCGAGGTGTGGGGTTGAGCGAGAGAGGAGCTTTTGTGGTTCGCGCGCTGCTGCCGGTACTTAGGTGTGGTGTTGGAAAAAAAGAGGTATTTGGGCACAGACCACCCTTATCGAATTGGTGGATGCAATTCACGATTAGATACGTCTTACAATATACAATACAGTCTTAATACTTGAAAATTTAGCAGAAGTTTCAATCGTTCCTGGAGAACATAATTGATATTCGGATAATTTCTCTGGACTTTTAATGTAGTAGTTGTAGCTCTAGTGGGTATTCTCATCGGTAGGGCTGACCGTGGGTTCAAGTAGGTAACTTTACCTCAAGAGCAATACGCTTCCCCAATTCGCTATAAAGTCTCAAAGGAGAGGGTTCAATCATATTAACAGTTCACATATTAACCATTTCCGATGAGTTAACGATTCCTGTTAGCTTCAATAAACTATCCTGAATTGCTTTTGCTCTTCTAGATATCTTTTCAAGTAATTGATTCTAATTGACAAGATTACTTTAAGATTTTAATATCTTACCTAGGTAATATCTCCAATTAATTGATTTTTAGAACCAATCACCTTTAATTCTCAAGTACGAGTAGAACATATGGTATTCACTACCTACTCGAGTAGCGAGCCTAGGTATTTATCAATTTACCGAGCGCTAAGCGGCAGTTTTTTCGTTGGCCATGCGTGCCAGGGTCGCACGGTTGTCATATCAACAACCCGCACCGAGAAACCGAAAAACAAAGTGGAGAAGATAAACATGATGACGAAGGATTACCTTGTTCCCTGCCACCTCTATTCTCTGCTCTGGCCACATTCCAGACATCCATCAGTCTCTGCATTCCTAGGATTCCTCGAATTGTCTTAGATCTCAAGATCGAGTCTCGAGATAATGGGTTCCTCATCTGCCTACGTGTATAATGCCGTGCACACACACGATCCCAAGAGTCCCCAGAAACAATTTGATCCGAAGGCTGTAACTCGGGCCAGCCAAACTCCCAAAGCCCCGCGCAAGAAACAAGAGGGGCCGTTGGTGTCTTTCAACCAGCATCCAGAGTAAGTATTTGTGATATATTCTACCTCAATTAAGTATTATACTTATCTTTATGTATAGTTCTTTCTTGATCCTTCCTTATGGAAACACGAATCCGACCCTGATGAGAGCCTCGATCAAGGTGTGGGTGAAATGGATGAGGATTATCCAGCTGGTACTGCGATGTCTTCAAGTGCTATGCGCTGGAGCCCTGTTGGCATTTCTGATCATGATTAGAGGTATGGATGAGGGAACTGGCTGGATTTTGCGCATTGCTGTAGGTGTTCAATCAATTGATCTGGTTGATCTCGCTAACGGTTGTTTTGTAGCCTGGCATTGCCATACTCCATACCGCCTACGGAATCTATCACCTATCACGAAGATCGGGCGGTCGAACACCAGGTTCTTCCGCCAGCTACATGATCTTCGCCTCTTTATTTGACGTTTCTATAATACCATTCTATGCTTTCAGCGCACTTACAGCACACAACCACCAAACCACAATTGGAGAATGGAGCATAATTTTGTCGGATCAATCACTTACCCCCACATTTGCAAAGATAGTGTTTCTAGTCGCAACTACTGGAGGAGGATTACACCTGGTATCTCTGGCCATTGGAATATATCTTGCAGTCACATTTAGAAAGATCACAAATCTACCACCAGACATGAACCCTCTGGAAGATAACCTAACATCACGCGGACACAAGCGCAACAAATCATCCATTTACACCGATATCACAGGCGCCGGAAACAGAATGTCTACAGCAACCACCGCCGTATCTGAGAAACGTCTTTCAGGTCTGGAAAGCAAACGTAGCTCGGGAGCCACCTACCAAGACCTCTCCCGACCCCCAACAATCCCCTTCTTCCACACCAGAAGCAACTCAGACGACTCCGTCTCAACCTACAAAGACACACTCCCCGGATCTCGAGACTCTCGCGCCGACCTCCCAAGCCGACAATACCAAGCTCTCCGCAACTCCAATCCCCCCTCCAGCAAAGATTTGAAGCGAAGCTCCATGTACGCCGGACCTCTACCCGCACTACCTCCCAAGCGACAATCCTACCAAGAAATTCCGCTTTCAGACGACCCGTCTCCGGCAAAACCACGAAGCAACAGAAAATCAGGCAACATGTCCCAAGGCTGGTACGTCTCCGACTCCCTCGGCAAACGACACCGTAGCGAATCCCCGAATAAGAGAGAAGAGAAAATCACCTACGAACCCGTAACCCAACCCTACGACTCATCCGACGATATCTCATCCTCCCATGCCAATCCCCTCGCCGCTAATCCCCCCATACCCCGTCACAGCCATAACCCAAGCACCACCTACACAAACTATACCTACAATCCACCTTCTCACTCTCCCGTTTCCCCCGTAGCCGCTGTGAAGACGGCGGATATCGCGGATATGTCTGCGGAGCGCGATGAAGCCGGGAGTTTCAAGGCGAAGTATTATGGTGATTTGAAGCCGGCTACGCCACCGGTTATGGTGGGGAAGGAGAGAGAGGTTAGTTCTGGGAATGACTTTTTGAATCAGAAGGGGAAGTTTAGGGTTAGGGACGCGAGTGGAAAGATTGCGGAGGAGGGGTTGGGTGGATGGGGGAGCAGGTATAGGAAGGTTACTGGGACTTAGGTTAATAGGGATTTTGATATTGTTTTTCTGATTTTCATTCTTGGGGTTTTTGTGTTTTCGGGCGTTTATTCATGTTTTGGGATGAATGACTTGGAAATGAGAATTTTTGATTTGCTAGGAATGAACTCTGGGTACTTATGAAGGAGGCGTTGGGACTTTTTGTACATTGTCGGAAATTGAATGTGGAAATATTATGTATCTGTCGGATGTTCTTCTTTTAAAAGCTTTCTTCCAAGATACTGGTATCACCTTCTCCCATTCCGTCATCACTGACAAATAACTCATCCTCACCATCCTCAAACCCCTCACCATCCTCATCATCCTCATCCTCTCCCTCCCCAACATCATCCTCATCATCCTCATCACCGTCCTCTTTCGACCGCCTAACATACCCGGCCCAATCCGTCTTCTCCCCCTTCTCACTCCCCCAATCCCCCTCCTTCCACGCATCCCCATCCCAAACACCCAACCCACAAAGATGTCTCATAGTCGGTCTTCCATGCGGACAATTCCAGGGTTTATCCAATTCCCCCATATGTCTCACAACCCCCTCCATCTGCTTCCTACTCAACGTCTTCCCAATCATAATACTACTCCTACAAGCACGCATCGCAAACATCTTTCTCACTTTACTCGGTCTCGGCACCGTTCCTGTCGTCGTCTCACTCAACATAGAGATGAGTTCCTCTAGATCACTAAGCGAAAACGTAGTTTCGCGACTCAAAGGGAGAGCGAGTAACGAGCAGCGTTGACCGACGATAGAATTTTCTGAGTGGTCGAAGGATATTAGGAAGCCGTTTGTTTCAAGGACTTTTAAGTTTTCTAAAACGATTTCTTCTTCGAGTGCGGTGAGAGAGAGGATCTTGGGGTGGACTAGGGGTTGAGATTGAACGATGGTGGTAGCTTGTAACCTTTCAAAATTGTATTTCTCATCTGAGGCGTGTTGATCGATGATAAATAGATCATCTGCTCTCACTGCTCCATCTTCCGGTTGTAGAGAGGAAATACGAGAGGCGAGGATGAAGCCGAGATTAAATTGTCCGATGATTTTCATGTGTGCGAAATCTGATTTTGAGATTGTGAGCGAGAGTTTTTCTTCGGCTTGTACCGAGTCTAAAGGTGAGTCTTCGGTTTTAATGGGTTTAGTGGTGCTATAGGAATCTAGGAGTAGGGTGAGGGAGTCGAGATGTTGATTTATTGAGGAGAGGGTTGTGGTGATGTGTTTTGTTAGATTTATGGTGCTTTCTTTCTTTTTGGAGGCGCCTTTTAGGAGAGTTTTGGCGCGGAGAAGGTTTTCTTGGGAGGGTTGGAGTGCGTCTTTTTCTGCGGCTCGGATCATTTCTTGGATTTTAGCGTCTTCGAGGGCTTTCTTTGAGGCTTCGTCGATGTACGAGTCGTCATCTTCTTCTTCCCTGTCTGAAGAAGGGCCATCGACCTTGGGATTGGAATCTCCATCTGAAACGTCTTCGGGCTCTGGATCTACCGAGTTTGCCATTTCATTTACATCTTCATCTGTCGCTGTCAAAGGGCTGGATGCTTCTCTGCTTGGTGATTGTGCAAGTTTCTCCTCGTCGTCCTCAATGTCCTCCTCACTTTCGTCCTCAGCGGATGCTTGTTGCGTTCCTGGAGCAGCAAATCGCTGGGATAGACGGCTTCCAAAAGACGGTAATTGGGCACCTGGACGACGAGGAGTTGCAATGCGAGAACGACGTGTAGTACTTGTGATGCTAGGCCTTCGATCTACTTTACGACCTGGAGTACCAATTGGACTTGTGGTAGTATGGTCTCCGATCGTGATTGTCGCTACTTCAGTAGGACCTCGCTTAGGTCTCATACTGCTCGAGAACTGGCTCGACAAAGGAGGTGGTTCTTTGGAAGGAGATTGAAGCGCGGGTATTGGAGATTCTCCATTGCTGTTAGTAGTCTCATCTTGAGCCAGATCACCTTTAAGGCTTCTCAATTCAGCAATCCGCGCATTGAAATCTGCTACCGGAATCGGTGGATGGTATGTTGCAGGAGGAAGAGAGGCTTGCGTTAAAGAAATAAAGCTCGCAGGATCTTCAGACGGACTGCTAGGAGTTTCCGCTGCCTCTGCTTGTTCTCTTTCCTTTGCTAGTTTTTCAACAAGTCTGTGCTTCTCCTTAGAAAGCGCTGTTGGATCACTCGTAATCTTCTTGGGGGGTGGCATATTTGATTCTGCCCTTTTTTCTGCTCCTCTAGAAGCCCAGTTCGAAATGAGATTCGCTGCTGATCCACCCCGATCCATCAAATCTCGGGAAACAGCTGATTTCCCAGATTTTGAACGTGGTTGGCTTTCGCTTTCGCTTTCACCATCGGTGCTTGGTGCCCTTCTCGAGGGTCGAGAGTCTTCTTTCTCACTAGATTCCGATGGAGCACCTCTTAAACTTGGTGTGTTCCTAGGAGAGGCTGTGGCAACTGAATGTTCACGACTGAGAGTCAATTGTTTATATGACGGCTGCTTCTGCGCAGGCAGCTGTGAAATGGGTACGGTATAATCTTGCGAATCAAAGAGGACAATGAGCGCCTCCTTCAGATTCTCCAACATACGGGTTTGATCATGTAGCAAAATGGTTCTCTTGTCGGGGCTGACGTTAACATCATATAAATGTGTATCGAGTTCAATATTGGCAAATATGAAAGGGGATTGTGAGGCATTATACGACTTGTATACCTCATTGAATGCTTTGGCTACTTGTGGCAACCCACATGGCCTTGCATTGACGAAGAACATCTGCCTATCTGGAGTTTGCCTGCCTTCTCCAGATGCTGGCCGTGATATATGACCCACAATTTTGATATGCTTGTCCCCTCCATCTTCTTGTGTACTCCATCTCTGGCTAGGTGCACTTGTTGCCTCTAGTTCCAAATTCAAGTCTAATGGAACCAAAGCTGTGAGAGTCTTTGCACCGAAAACATTCACAATATTTTCCCGAGTGGTTTTATTCCCTTTAGTAGAGAATAAGGTGGTCTTCTTGCCCTTTCCCGCCTGCTGGGAGACGGAGAACTTGATTCCGGTTTGAATACAAGCGTATTGACCAAGAACTACGATTACCCGGTTCCATTCCCGTTTTATATTCCGCTCTAGTTCTCGTCGTCTGACTGGGAGGTTGTTGAAAAGATTCTCGACGGAGACTGTTGTGCCCTTCTGCGCTGCTACCACGCTCGTGCCTTTCAGTTTCCCAGAAATCTCGAACTCCAACTTGGTTCCCTTCGGAGCATCTTCTGCTCGACAGGTTGTCACGGAGAATTGGGACAAGGCGCATAGAGACGACAAGGCCTCGCCACGGAAACCAAATGTCTGCAGAGTTGTGAGGTCGGAGTATGTAGAGAGTTTCGAGGTATGGTGTTTGAGAGCCAGCGTCTCGTAGTTCTGGGGCGAAATCCCGTCGCCGTTATCCTGCACCTCAATCGATTCCAAGCCTTGGTTCTTGAAGCGAACATCTGTAAAGGGGTTAGCAAATTATTCCAAGTTAATAGCTGATAGCTTCGAGGATGTTGAAAGCCTACCGATGCTAGTTGCGCCGGCATCCAGACTGTTCTCTACTAGCTCTTTAACAACAGAACACAGGTCAACTATGACCTGCCCGGACTGGATTTGATGGACTGTCCGGCCTTCAATGGCTTTGATGGTGGCCATTTCATCGTTGGTTGTACGTGTACGGAGTACTGTACGAGTAATTCTAATCAATTCAGCGGAGTTGAGGGAGACGCGTCGTAGGCTCTCCACGCGTTAAGTGCTTTTGACCAGGAGGGGCAGGCGCCGATGTTTACCC
Source organism: Hymenoscyphus linearis (assembly GCA_900536425.1). Classification (NCBI taxonomy): domain Eukaryota; kingdom Fungi; phylum Ascomycota; class Leotiomycetes; order Helotiales; family Helotiaceae; genus Hymenoscyphus; species Hymenoscyphus linearis. The sequence goes on from UNPR01000083.1 coordinate 47,960, forward strand.
AGATGCACCTACCCCCTTTGAGGGTGCTGGTGCCAACCAGCCAACGTCACATCCTTCTTCCTCAGATTTCAACAACTTACACCTCCGTACGAAGTACATCAGATTGTACGACTCCGTACCCGAAATTTGATCAATTCCAAATAAATTCATCAACTTCTCCCTATTCGCCACGGTACTACTGCTGCATTCCAGTTCAGACCAGGAAAGCGGGCCTGCGGGGGAAACGTTTTATTTAGTAAGTCAACTGCACTAGATTGCTTCTTTCTGTAGCACTGCACTGCATTCCCTCCCTATATTTTCTTCTGCTGACAAAGTCATAATTAGATATAACTCAGCAAAAGCCCTTTCGTCAGCCTCCTTCTCGCATCATCTTCCCCTCTGTCTGTACAGAGTATTTTCAAGTTTAGCGAGTCTCGCACTTGCGGCAGAGCTACAGTACCCAACTCCAAGTAGAATTGGCCGTCCCCTTAAGTCCGTTGCCTCAGGTTTATTTCATACCTGTAACAGTCATAGTCTCCTCGATTTCCGCGACCGTTCTTCTGGGCATGCTTTCTCTGGAATTCTTCCACATGCAGCCTACCTTCTGGAACCAGTCTTAGGGGCACTTCGGTAATTGTAAACAGAAGATCGAGTTCTTTCCATATACCGAGTGGTATTTCAGTCTTTTCCCCCGGACAAGCGGGGATCAATTCGCGTTGTCGGTATCAAGACTTGATATGTGACATGTAAACTGCATGGAGAACCCAAAACCTCTCGTACTTGCCAGCCAATCGCAGTTCCGAATACGATCGGGCATGTCCTTCGTAATTCGCTTCGCGTAAACGGTAAATTCCATTATAAAGGGTGGGATAATGGGATTAAGCGGCAGTTTGTATGATTTTAGGGGGTCTTACTCTGAGACAGAGGAATAATGAGTCCGTGACATTATTCGGTGCCTCGAACTTGCAGTACAGTATTACTTCGAAGTAATTCAGTATGAGTGCTATTCGTACTATATGTCTCTAATGCCTGACCCATAAAGCTCTTCAGAGTTTTGGTACCGAGTGAAGCCCGCCGTTATCTGGCCCTTTGAAACTTGAAAGGTTGACATTGACAAACCTTCGAGTACCGGTAATGGGAAATTCTCCAGGGCTACAGCCAAGCTTATTCTAATGGGCTCACCCCGCGAATCCATCAAGCACCACTGCCAATTTCTTGAAACACTTTGACCCCCCGCAATATTTGCAGACAGATAAGTTGATAACCTTATCCGTTCTGCTCGGGCCCATAAGACTGCGGCCCAGCGGGTATAAATCGCTCGAGTCGGATCGACCATCGCCGTCTCCATTTTCCCGAAAACCGTTAAACCGCGAATAAGACGAAGTTCCTAGAGACCCAAAAGCTCAAACCCAAGACTTTTGGCCTTGGCCTTACCAAAATTCTCCTGGGGCTGCCGATGCCACACCTCTTGAGTAGAGGGATTTTACAACTTCTTTTGAGGTAAGATTAAACACTGTTTATCACAAAGTGAGATAATAACTGTTGGGATGAAAGGGAGCTTTTGTAAAGAGCAGATAAAAGCCAATCCTTCGACTAGGTGCCTGAGACTTAAAAAGTGGGCCTACAGAACCGCATACCCAGTCTTGACCCATCTATGACCTAGTTACAGTCCCAAGAGACTTTTTCAATTTTATTTGCTCTGGGGATTGGTCAGAGCTGTTGCTTTGAAGTGCAGCAACAGAACTGGAGAGAGCGGAAAGAGTAGTAGTGAAAACCGGGTGAGGTAGAATTATTGTGGAGACAATCCCTTGCAAACCTACGACCTGACTCTAAACCCAACTGATTTTGCCTCCGTCGTTATCCGGAGCTGTTCTGGCAGAAATCTTGAATCCTGTATTGAGCCTTTGTACACTTTTCAAATTTCGTGGGATATCAGAGGTGGGAATACCGGATGTAAATTTACTCCGTAGACTTAGAGGGAAAGGGAAAGTGGATTTTATGAATTAAAGAACCTCAGCACTGTCTTTTCGGGACTTGTGTATTGGGAATCGGCTCGGAGGTCAAGTCTTGGGTATGTTCTCTCCGACCTTCGATTGTGGAATTTGTGGGGTAAGTTTTGACGGCACTGCTGCCGCCTATTGTGCCTTGCATAACGTCAAGAATCAGGGTCTTGTCTTTGTGAAAATCGCGGGCAGCAGTCATACAAGTTTTGTGTGACCAGATGTGCTTTCCAGTCTTTTCCAAATTCTACTGATGCTCAGCTCAGGTACCCACGCGAGATAAGCGCTCTTTAAGTTTGAAAGTGTGTATAAAACAGGTACTCGCCCCTACAACCACTGAAGCTACCTTGCAATCTAATCTAAAGTCTTTGACGATCTCGTTCGTGCTAAAATCAAGCTCGGAGAGACAGCGGGACAGCATTTTTTAACTCTTGCTGACTTGAATGCCAGGAAAGCCAAGATATAACACCAGGCAATTCCTATCACAACCATCTGAGACATCGCAAATCAGTTTGTCTCTCGTGCGCAACCAAATAATGACCATGTTTGGTTCTGTGGACTAAGCGCTCATGGCTCTCCACAAAAGATAGAGTGTGACACTTCTGAAAACGGAGTGCTGACGCAGAAGTAAAGCCAATTCAAAACCAAGTTATCAGAGCGTCTAGGTTCGTTTCTTTAATCGCGATCTTCTCGCTTGTTTTGACGATTGATGTTGCAGGTTGCGTGCAAGTTTCAACGCCAAATTTAGAGCGTGATTCCCGACGGATATTAAGCATCAAGCTTCATGCAATTGGCATTTTATGTAGGCCATATTTAGCTGTCCAAGAGAGCCTTCAGGTACAAAGCCAAGAGCCCAGTGAACCTTAAAAATGTGATCCACACGATACTGAGGCACAATTGCCACCAAAAAAGTGAGCCAATAGGGCATTGTTTCTTTAGCCCCAAATATCGAGCTTTAATGTCGTGCTCACTAATGTCTGACTTTGAATTATATGCCATGTTCTTAACCTTTCGGGAACTCCTACGGAACGTACCTATACTTTAAGTCTTTTTTTAGTTAAGCTAAATTTACTAAGCAACATTATTGAACTTAAGGGAGTAAACTAGTGAATTATTTGCTATTGACTGCGCTAAATTATAAAGTTGCCCAATTAACTCAGAGGTATAGGCCCTATAAATACCTTCTATTGACTAAAAGGTATTACGAGGCAAAGAAAACAGTCCACTTTGACTCTGCCTGTGTTGTGCCTGCCTAGCTTTTCGGACCCGCGATCTTAAAGGTCTATATTGTGGACTGCCTCAAAACTTATTCCCCACTATGGTCTTTGAGGCTCAATGTCATCGGGGAATAGACTTTTTAAATGTCCTATGTCCTAGGTCATACCTTGATTGGTAACTTGGAAAGAGAATCACGCATGTTGACTCCATACATATATCACATCGTCAAGACCTGTTCTTCATTTGCTCTGGGAATTGGATTTCTTCGACGGTATACGCAAATGCAAAACTAGTGACCCTCCATGTCTTTCAAACTTTCGCCAGGGGCCGTGCAGGTCGTTTCTGTCACAGCTGTCTTTACCTTCTTTGCTCTTTTTTTTGTTGTTCTGAGGTTGATTGCAAGGTTTGGGTTCACCAAAACTGGGAGGCGCGATGAAGTTGCGATTGTTGGGTCGATGGTAAGTTTTTCAAAGCACCTTTCCTGGAGTGAAATATTACTTTGCGACTGGGAAATCGACGCTAATATAACGCAGGTCTGCTCTATAGTGGTTTTCATTTTAACAATTAGAGGTGAGTTACCTATGAGAGCTAAGCGTTGGGGTCAAAAGAAGTAGCTGACTTGATATATTATAGAGGGAACATATGGACTGGGGTACCCAAGCGCCCAATTAACACTAAACGATACGCAAGAATTTCTGAAGGCAAGTCGATGCCATGAACCGCACACAAGGCCTTCCACGTTAACAAGTTATATCAGAGTCTATACTTTGCCATAATATTCTATAATCTCTCCCTCAGTCTCACCAAATTCGCCATCGTCCTCCAATATATGCGAGTGTTTACAGCCGGTAGAGTCAAGTTCTGGTGCCGAGTCTCCATGGCAGTCGTCATCATCCAAGGACTCGAGTGTGTATTACATTCGATTTTCAACTGTATCCCGGTGTCGAAGTTCTGGGACGTTACAATGACGACTGGTCATTGTGTCGATCAAAAGATCCTTTGGTTTCTCAATGCGGGATTTGCGGCTTTTACAGACATTGTTTTATTGGTGCTACCGGTTCCAGTGCTGTTGAAGTTGGCTTTGCCCAAAAAACAGAAGATTCTGTTGATGTTCGTCTTTGCGCTTGGAGGATTGTATGTGTTGTCATAAATTACCCCTCAAGAGAACCTAGCTAACGATTCATAGTGCGCTTTTAGTGAGTTTTATTCGGGTGCAGAGTTTGATTCAGGCGACTCAAGCAGAGGATCTTATCCGTAAGTTTTTCTTTCCCTAAATGAATTGTCCCATAGCACATCCAGGAACTTACATTTCATGCAGTCGAAAACATCAATAGTGGCATGTGGTCCACCATAGAGATCAACACGGGAATTATATGCGCCTCTCTGCAAACTATCCGTCCTATCATCGCCAGATGCTTTCCCAAGCTCTTCGAGTCCACCAATCGACACGCTTACGGAAACAAGAGTAAATCAATATCGAGGGGTTACATTAAAAGTGTTGGCACAAATAATACGGATATCGAAATGTTCGGCGATCGCAGGAGTCATGTACCAACAACACACAGGATGACTACTACTACCACCTCCACGGAGGTTTTGCGAGGGAGAGCTGGTTCCGATGAAGGACATGACATTATGGTCACCAAATCCATTGATGTCAGGGTGGAGACAAAAGAAACTGAACCTCATGGAATGGTTTAATATGGGTTTGTGTTTTTAATGGTTAGCGAAAATAATGAAACTGTATATATGAATCATCTTGGAGTGTACGATATGAGGCCCAGTGAGAGCGTCTTGTTAGGCGAATATCAAGACAATCAACGGAAATAAGGAAGGAAAAATCATGAGCAGCCCCATAAGCAACGAAGTGGTTCCGGTGTGACCTCGAGGATGGCCCGATGTGTTCCCTTCGAAAATATGAAGTTACTTCAAAAACTGGAGGCTGGTAAAAGATAATTAACTTAGTATAATAGTGTACGTTTAACGTTTCTTCCCACGTAGTTATTTGGGTTTTTTCCGTCCTCTTATCTTGTGATGTACTTGAATAAGCACCAACCATATTCGTGCCCAGCCTGCCAAGTTAGTATTTTACATAGGCTTCTGTTTCGTACCATGGTAACAGCCAGCCATTCACCCGGCAGAATACCATAAGACACAAATCCAGGTCATGCGCTTAGGTACTTTTCTTTTGGTTGTGAGGGGTAACGCTTGTACTTTGTTGAAAAACTGGTTACGTCGGTTTCACTATCTTATCTGAAGTTCTGAACCATAAACATTAGCCGCGCTTAAAAATACAATTCCTCCGTATAATGAATGTATAGCGGGTAAACCTTTACGAGAAAAGAAGCTGAAGAAATGCAATCATGTTTATGCAATGTAAGACTTACACAAAGGTTCCTCGACAATGAAAGACTGGGGTGAAACAATTTAGATAATAATTTGAACTATGGAGGAGATTGTGTATTGCGCGCGGCTTCGGAGCTGAGATAGTCTCGGAAATACAGGTCAAGAATAGGGAAGTGAGATGGATGGCGAAAGGAATCTATCGTATTACTTACCGGGGATAGATTGTGACAAAAGCTTTTTTGTTAAGCGAGTTAGATGCAGAGATCTAAATTAGGGAAGCGGGGAGAAGGGTACTGGGTGTTTCTTTCCTCTTTTTTTTCTTTCGAAAGAGGGAAGGAGGGTAATCTTATCTTTTCTTAAGTAAGTGAGCTAGTATTTGGGACTTACATTTGTACCATCTCCTTCGCGGCCTCTTGAAAAAACTATTGATTTCGCTGGCAGAATCACGAACCATCTCAAAGGTTGCATAAATTCAAAAATGAAGCTTGGACTTAATTTTCGTCTTTTCTGCCTTTTTTCGTTTACATGTCTAGTTAAACCCAAGTTTGCTGTAATTTGATCTAAGTTCTTACATGTCTTTGAAAGTGTTGAGTGACATTATTGATTGTTTCGATTCCCGTACCTTTGGTACTGTCTTAGTGTTGTCTCAGTAGATTAGGATTTAGCTTTAGCTTTAGCTTTAGTATCTAAGACATGGTGTTAGCGGTGCGGGGGTTCACTCACGCAAAAGACGCTAGAGGTGGGGGATAAAGCTAGACCTTACTTAAATTCCTCGGTCTGGCCATATGATTATCATACCACATGTTTTACCGATATCCTTGACTCTATAGTCAAGCCAACATTGATGGTGATGTACAACATGGTCTTTTTGTAAAGGATGCACAATGTCTCACCATGCAGTTTCTTATTACAACGGAGTCCGCAGTAAGACCCGGTATTTATTAATCTGTATGTTCGTGCCATTGATCCTTCTGAGAGAGGAGACAGCAAGAGAAGGTTTGTAGGCGTATCTCGACGGGAATTCTATTAGAATAAGTTGTTAGGATAGGAGAATTTGGTTCGTGGGGTTTAAAGAGTTCGAGGCTACTAAAGACTAGGATTTAGCGTTTTTCTCTTTGCGGATGCTGAGGCGGAAGCGATCTTGGTGCTTCTCAAATTGTATGTTTCCTTGAGGTTTGTGAGAAGAGTTGCCCATGTCTTTACTTAGACTTTGTAAAGAAAATATAAGAAAAGAACGCATAAGAGTTTATTGTAGACTTGGATTTGTTGAATGATGATCCAAGGTTGGGAAGTTGTAGCGCTAGTGCGAAAAAAGCACTTTTGTGGACTGGGATCCCATTTGCTTCAATTCTCGCTTAAATAATTGGTCAACGACAAACTTCACTTCAGCGGTTCTTTCACTGCAACAATGTGCTTGCACGGCCTCGGCAGTCATATCTCAGTATGAGACATAGAGACTTGGACTATGGAATCGATACAAGAATGGTGTTTTCTGGGATAGCTTCTGGGGTCACTTGGCTCATATCCTATTTGTAAAGACATCAGAAACCTAGAGTCTCCCCATCGGATATTCTCTAAACAATTCGTACTTAAGAACGGAAGTCTGGGCTAATTTTGCCCTTTACTACAGTACGGCCTCTGGAACACAGGTAGCCTGGACAGAAGAAACGCGAAGCAAAAGGTCACAGTCCGTCGCATAATCCCACCCCACAAATCCAGCAAAACAACATCGCCCTCTCCAAACAAGCCACCACCACCACAACCACCATCACCATTCACCACCCCCTCAACCCCCCCTCAATCCCCCGAACTTCTACCACACGTAATCCGATTGGTCGCACAAACCCAAATTCCCCCAAAATACCCACAAATCAAGCGAAAATCCTACACATATCCAAATAAGACATTTTGCTGTCACCAAAACTGGGATTAAACCTGTCCGCCTGGCCCAGTCAGTTAGTGTGTACCCACAAGCACCAGACCCAAAAGCGCCCACATGCTAACTGTTACCTGCGATCGACTCGACAAAAAACTTTGCTAAGCTAAAAAAATGTAAAACTCAGTTCGTCTGGTTTTCGACCTGGCCAGCTCCTGGAGCGTAGGTTTTTTTGCCATTTTTTGTGTTGGCTTACCTTTTTTTTTGGTGGTTTTTTGGGAGGGGGTTGGGAGGATGGAGTTCTCTTGAGAGCTCCCACCAGCGATCTTAGTGTGAGTGAATGCAGACCACAGAGCAATGTTTTGTACACGATGTCTCATGTGCTGGGTGAGATAGCGAATAACTACTGATAGCCTTTTCTAGGTAAAACAACAAACGGATTAGACTTTAGATTCAGTGATGATTTTGTCTCTAACCTTCTTCTAGTAACGTGTAAACTTTTGTAAAGCAGCTGGCTCAAGCACATTCCCCAAGCGGAGCCATCTACCTGTAGTTCCTCGGCGGAACATGAGAGAACGCGTCTGTCTCCATAGAGGCTCTGTCACTCCAAGACACAGGCGTGCGTTCGGCGCTTCCTTCTTGTGAGATAATCTACTAGGTAGGGAGAATTCATAGTCGGGATTTTATTCTGGCGTGTTAGCTATCGTAACTTATTCCTTATTTATCTAAGAAATGAATTTTGAGTTTACACCCAAGTTTCCTATTGAAGGGGAATTGAAAAATATCAAAACGAGTACACTACTGTAGTATTTGGAAAGGAAAGAACACTATCTCCTCGTTCACACATATCATCCGAGGGCGATCTCAGAAATAATCAAGTAACAAGTGAAACCTCTATCTCGTAGACAAGCACTTGTTTAAACCAACTACCATAAACATTCACATGATTCACAAAATACTCCATCAAAATTTGAGACCAAACCCGCGTTAAATACACCAGAACTCATACATACAGATTCCATTCCAAACCTCTACATCGCGCTATCCCCTCTTACACGAGAATTTTCCAAGCCCGACCAATTAATAAATCTCCACTCCCCAATCATCCAGCATCCTCATCAAGTAACAAAAAGAGTTAGGTTTAATCGTGTTGACTAAAGTACAGTGCACCCATCGACCCACCCAGCCAGCCTTCGCTAGGAAGTAAATAGCATAATCTTAATAATAGTCTAACTTATTATGAGCCAAAACAAAACAAAATACCTTGTCGGCGACGACGATTAACAAAGGACATTTCCTATTCGATGACTTGGAGAAAACTTCCCTCCCTAGATAAAAGTGAAAGAACGAGAGTAAACCTTCTCTATCCCTCTAGTACCCCTCCTCCACCCCTAAAAACCGCAACCAGGTAGGTAGGAGTCCGACCAAATCCCCCTAATTCCCCAATTCCCCAATCTTACAAATTACAAAACATCTCAATCTCAATCATCTCCACCCCAAACCATCACATCTAACAGTCCTGTCTGTCAATCCATCGATAGAACACCCATCCTCCCATCCTCCCATCCTTCCATCCTTCTATCCTCTTACCCAACTCCACAAGAAACTGAACATCAAACACCGCCGACCAACACCACGGTATCAAAAGATTTTATTTCTCCCAAAAGAAAAAAAGAAAAGGAAAAAAAAAACCAAAAAAACAAAAACATCATAAAATCCAACCAACCCCAGGATCCCACCGTATTCCCCCTTTTTGTAAAAACTGTATATCCTCGTCTCAGCTCCTTTCGATTCGATTCAGTGACATGGGAGAGTATAACATCGAAAAGGTTTCTACATAGGTCAAGGTACTGTACCCAAGTAGCACAAACCAGGGGTCCCCTTCTAGAAGTTCTAGGGATCGACAAAAATCTCATCCCACCAACCAACCACACCACACCATGCCCAAAAAGATCTACTTCAACGAAAAAAACACTGTCACACGACATTCTCAACAAGTCATCCTTTTCCACAGAAACTCACTCACTCACTTCACAAGAAAAGACAGACATATGCAGGATTTCTAACATCATACCATTACGATCTCATTGCCAGCCCCACCACCAAAATACTAATTAATACCACACACACCCTATCACGGTATCTACCATACACCCCCTCCCCTCCCTCCAATCCCCCCCCTACAACACCACCTAACAAACTGCTCAATCAAAGCCAGTAAGCTCAGTTCAGCTGAGCGAAGAAGCCAAAGAAAAAGAAGACAACCATGCCACATGTTAAAACATGCTTGCTATCCAAGCAAGGCCCCATCCAGCCATCGCGTTGCATGCATCAGGAAACCTCATCAAAAGGGGGCAGGCATATGAGAATTGAGAAAAAAACAACAAAATAGAATTATGCACAAAGAAGCGAAATTATTCCTTCAACAACCATTAAAAAAATATTTTCCCGCCGTGGCTTCCAAACTATTAAAGTAGGACAGCAGCCAAGAACCCGACACCAAGCAAAGCGCAGCTTGCCACCTTCACAGTGCTAGCACCACTCTTCTTGCTTGAAGTGGGCGTTGATGAGGAAGTGGTTCCAGTAGTAGGGTTCGTAACTGGAGTCTGTCCGCTGGGTGTATTGCTCTGGTCATCAGGCAATACAGTGATACTGAGATCCATAGGAGCGCCACTGGATGACTTGACGCCCAAGGTAACCTTGGTATTAGTGACAGGGACCAGTTTTCCTGTATTTGAGGTCTTGATTCCGTTATCGATGAGCTCCTGTGCTCCGGGTGGAACGGAAGGGATGGTGAAATTATTATGGAAATCGGATGTGATTAAATTAGAAGCGCATTTTGCTGGGACAATAGATGTGTTTTGTGCTGTAACTCCTTGGAGAGCAGTCACGTTGAGTTTGTTGTATTGACCTTGAAGCGCATCGAAATCTGCGCGAAGTTGAACAGAACCATCAGCGTTGATGGTAACAAGTCCGTAGTCTGATTTTTCCTGCGAGTACTCGTAGACCAAACCGCCGGACATAACTGGTGTCATTAATGGTCCGTAAATAACTGGGACCTCGGTGAATATACGTGGAGAAGGCACATTGCAGCCACTAAAGTAAAGAGAGTCAGACAATACGCAACTGAGAGGCAAGTATTAAGATCGACTTACTACTCGGAAAAGAAAACTGGAACACTGGTGTTTTTGAAGTCCGAGATCAATCTATCGTACGAACTGGTCTGGAAATTGGCATCGCCGCACCAAGAATAACTGTTAAGCGCGAAAAGGTCGACGCGGGAAGGATCAGAATCATCACCAGTGGTGGAGCACTGAAGATAGTTCCAGCTGTCTATAAGGTTCTCTCTGACATCAGCAGCACTGTATCCAACGGGGATACTTCGTTTGGAGTGCTTTGCGATGTAATTCTTGAGGTCTCGGGTAACAGCCTATGATTGTTAAAACTGATGCGCTAGCTACTGGGAAAAGAAGACTTACTCTCATGTAAGGAGGGATGACTTTTCCGCTAGGAACATCGTTGATAACCTCATTACCAGCAAAGAAAAGTAAGGTATTTGGGTAGTTCTTGAAGGCCTCGACCACAGCGAAAGTTCGGTTTAAGTAGGAAGAATGATAGCTGGAAGAAGGATCGCCTCTGTGGATACTTTCACCGGAGAAAGGAGAGTTGACATCGAGAAGCATATAAATTCCGACCTGGATTCGTTAGTCCAGAGCTTGGGTTCATTGACCAATTGACTTACAGCATTGAAGATAGAAGCACACTCATCGTGGTTGATATCAGGAGAGACGTTGTACTAATCAATCAAGTCAGTAAATCTCTCAGCGATTCCCAAATGTATAAATCCATTCCCCCCTTCTCCTCCAACCCAACCCCCTGCAATCGCCCTCCGCGCAAGAAAGAGAAAGGAGAATCAGGAATCCTTACCACACGAATAGCATTAACCCCCAACTTCTGCATCAATGCCGCATCCCTCAAACAAACCGTCCCATTACTGAGCGCATCCTGTCCACTCTGAGGTTTATACCCAGCTTCACCACCGGGCTGATACGCAACCCCGACAATCTGATATCGGTTCCCGGTGACGGAATTGACAAAATCAGAGCCCTTAATAACGAGCGATTGAACCGCGAGGGTGGTTGTCGCATAAAGCGCAACGAGCGCAAGCTATAGAAGACTCGCGCGTTAGCATACCTCCATAACAATGATAGTAAAGATATTGATGAGGCCGACGACGAGAATGTTTCAATCCCCCCTGAAAGGAAAGTCGAAGAAACAATCGCATAGCCCACCCACACCCCATGGTTCTTCCCCACGAAAGCACAAACAAACCATCCTGCACCCCAGATTTCAAAATGTCCACAATCACGTACCGTATTCTTCAACATCCTGTAAACGTCCGAACCTTCCTTGTACCAGATCCCCGTACTCGGTATTCCTCTCCTCTGCTGTCTCAGAACCCTTTCGCGAATACCTAGTAACCAACTCAACCGAATCGAGTAAGTCAATTGAAACAAATCAACAAACAAATCCACAATCAAAAAACGAACGACCTCAAAAACGAACGCGCGAGCAAAGCGAGACGAACGAACAAACAAAAACAAGACTAAAAAGAGCGTAGACTGTTTTGAGAAAATCCCGTCAGACTTGGTGGGGAGAGGCGCAAATTAGTTCTCGCGATCAGATGCGGCCTTCCACTTGCGACCCAATTTCCCCAGGGGTTCGTCGTCGCAATATCGTTTCTCCGATTGGTCGGTGCAAGGAAGGAGCTTTGGGAGGGAAGTCGGTTACGCTTTCTCCCTCGAGATTGGCCAATGCTCTGTCGCGAAATGCAGTTTCCCTTAATTGTTCTGGTGAATTGTGATAGATGAGATGTTCCAGGTTGATGAGCTAACCCAGATACTTAATAGCAGGAGAGTTCATGATGGTGAGAATCTTCAGAATGATCAACGATAAAAATAACACACCTACGGAACTCCCCAAGTACTATTTATAACTTCGAAACGGTGATACATATTTATAACCCTCACCACGGAGTGAGCGTCCCCTAAGAAAAATATCCATCATACCACGTATCTTCATTACTTTTCAATCACTAGTCTATCAATTGGGAACATGGCTAATAATTATTGATCTTTTACAATTCATAAGTTGTTCGCTATGTGAACATTTCTTGTAACATAGGGCCCGGCAGCAAGCAAAGCAAAGTTGTTGTGCCATAGTGATTCTCAAGTCTACCATATGCTCCCTCCACGGCATAAAAAAGTTAAACGCCACGAGTCCCCCCAATCCTTCATCAAAAATAAGAAACATCTACATCTGAACCTCAACACGTCCCTCAGTACCTGGTGCACCACCGGACAAGCTTGGGAGGAGGTAGGTGATATCATCCCAAGGATGTCTGTAGAGACCAGTACGCAGTCTCTTCTGATCAAGGTAATGTGCGATCAATCCGATACTGCGACCCAACACGAACAGACCGTTCAAGACACCCATTTGAAGGTAGTCCTCAGCCTCCTCCGCGCTGAAGGCACCGCAGTTGCGCATCAGATCAACGAAGCAGACAGCAACGGCACCATCAACGTTCAAGATCAAGTTGTCCTTCTTGGAAGTGGTGACAGACTCAACGGCAAGGGCATAGTCAAGCATCTTGCAGCTTGGGAAACGCTTCTTGACAAACTCTTTGACGAGCTCGACTCGGAGATCTGGGTTGTTGCGAGACTTGACCTTGTGGCCGATACCTGGAATCAGCTTGTTCTGCTTGCGCATAGAGTCGACGAAATCACGTGGGCTGAGACCCTTGTCAAAGGCCTTGGTGAACTCCTCCGCAGCTCCATCAAGAGCACCACCGAATCTGGATCCGATGGTCAAAAGACCACTGACAAGAGCACTGATCAGATCCTTTCCGGCTCTGGTGGTAATAATGGTGTTCATAGCACCAGAGACAGCTGGTCCGTGATCGGCAGTCAACATAAGAACCATCTCGAGGAACTTGCTGGCGTAGTCGGGTAGACGACGACGGAACCACAAGAGGGACATGACACCTCCAATTCCGATATCCTCTTTGAAAACATCCGAGATTGGCATACCAGCGTACAGAAGCTCCTGTCCACGATCATCAGAGATGGTGGAGATGAAAGCAGCTGGTTTTCTGATCAAGCCAAGCTCTTGGGCCCATGAGTAGTCAATTGGGATCTTTGGTACAATTGGCTCAGGTTGTGGGACAATTGTGCCCTTCTTGACGAGGGTCTGGTAAACCTCAGCAAGGAGAGCTGGCATGTCTTCAAAGGTTTCTGGGACATAGAAGCCTGCATCCTTCATGGACTTGTTCTTGATTGCGGCAGTCTCGAGTTGAGAGTTAGCGAAAGATCCAGCGTGTCCGAATTGGACCTCAGTCTTGAACATGCTTGCGCAAGTTCCAATAGCCCATGCGACAATTGGCTTGGTAATCTTTCCAGATTTGACAGCCTCAATCACACGGTATTCCTCAACACCTCCAACTTCTCCCAAAAGGAGCAAAATTTTGCACTCGGGGTCGGCCTCGTATCGTAGAAGATGGTCGATAAAGGTTGTGCTTGGGTATCTGTCACCACCAATGGCAACACCCTCATATACACCATCGGTCGTGTTGGCGATAATGTTGTTAAGCTCGTTAGACATACCACCAGACTTTGAAACGTAACCAACGGATCCCTTGCGGTAAAGCTTGGAGGCAACAATGTTGTCCATCATACCACCAGTGTTACCGATCTTGAAGGATCCAGGCTTGATTCCACCAACGGTGGCAGGGCCAATAATGGTGATACCCTTCTTCTGGGCTACGTGAAGGATTTCACGGGCACGCTATTAAATTGTTAGGCAGAGCTATAAGAATTTTCATACGTAGCTTTGACTTACTCGTTCTGGCACACCCTCAGCAATAATGGCAATAGATTTGATTTGGGGAAATTCCATAAGCTCCATGGTGGAACTGTAGACACTACGAGAAGATGCAAAGTTGACAACAGTGTCGACATCGCTGTGCTTGGCCATAGCCTTCTCGACATCTTGGTAGACAGGAAGTAAAGTCTCGCTGGTGCCCCAGTACATCTTGCTCACGAATTGACCTCCGAATGTGTAGATAATACCGGCGACTGAGGGGGTTTTACGCTTGCAGATGAAATCGAAATCCAGCATGCCCTGGACGGCTCGTGGCTGGAGACCGTAAACAAAGCATCGCGTCTTGTCGTGGAAAAGTGTGTGTTCAGCTCGAGGGCTCAAAGGACGACTTGGAGCAGCAAATCGGCGAATGTTATCGTTGGCATTGGCAGAAGCGCCATTTGTTGGAGGGGCAGCCCCGTTTCCATTTGTGGCAGCAGCAGGCATCGTGAGAATTGTGAAAGAGGCAGAGAATCTGAAGAAAGAGGATGATTAGCAATTGGGTTGCAGTTCCGTCGAAGGTTGAAAAGTGCCTGCAGGATGAAGTGTTCCAGAAGCGGCAGAAAAGAAGAAGTGGTGAGCTGACAAGGGAGAGGAAAAGGAACATACATGAGCTTTCTACTGCGAGGAAAGGAAGCCGAAGACCAGAGTATTTGATGCTCAAGTCAAGGGAGAATTCAGAGGGAGATGCGGGGGGGGAGAGGTGGTGAATGGGGGGAGTATGGGAAGAATTGTTCGGGGAATGAGAGGGACTAGAGTCAATATCTTGTTGAAGACCCGAGCGTGGATCGCCAAAAGGTGTGGGTGGGCACTGGGAATGCTTTTTTGGTGTGTTGCGAAAGCCGGTCGCTGTTGCTGTTCAGGCACACCGTCACCCAATGGTTGGGGGGAAGACGGTGGAAAAAGCAAGAGCGGCACCCAACAATTTGTCTATCGCAGTGGGATGGCAGGTACGAGTATTGACGAAATGGTTGACGTTGGTAATTCAACACACCAACCGAAATACGATGAGATACCACTCTACAGTGATCTCGGGATTCCTCCCCCACCAGAATTATCTTAGCAGCACTATTAGTTCCCGTGCTCAGTGCTTGGTGTTGACACAACGTTGTGAAAAGGGTCGGCGATAGCTTCAGGCAGCTCGAGGCGGGCAGCACCACACCTGGGCAGGCACCGCAGGCGCAGGTAGTGGCTGAAAAACGGGAAGGGACGACCGTACCCGATGCCGCTTTTCCTCCGTTCCCCCCTGCAGGATTCCCCCTGTCAATCCCGACCATTGCAGCAAGCGCGACCCCGAAAGTGTTGTCATCTGTTGGGATTTAGCGTTGATGTTCCAAAAATTGTCGAGGAAGGTGCGCAGAGGGTTCGGTGTCCGTAGTTGACAGCCCTTGTCTGAGCGTCGCTGCATCC
This sequence comes from Hymenoscyphus linearis, assembly GCA_900536425.1. Lineage (NCBI taxonomy): Eukaryota > Fungi > Ascomycota > Leotiomycetes > Helotiales > Helotiaceae > Hymenoscyphus > Hymenoscyphus linearis. Next base: position 63,707 of record UNPR01000083.1, read on the forward strand.
CTCCATCAGCTCGACCGCTGCTTGTATTGACCCTCCCCTCCAAAAAAGTACGACCTCCGTCCTCTCTCCATCCCCCCATCCAATTTTTCTCCCTCCTCCACCTTTGTCAAAGATCCTGAGACTCGTTGAATCGCCAGTCTATTTCTGATCTCATCGCCTTGCTTTTAAAAGGTTCCCTTTGGTATGTGTGCCCTTCCTTAGAGTTCGGATCTTTTTCCTCCCCCCCATTTCACCCCTCGCATCCTATCCAATTTTCCAAATTTTGTCAATTATACCAGTCGAGTTCTTCTGCACTGTTCATTCGTTTGAGGAGCCTTCGAGACTGGTCGTAGTTGAATACCCTCTGTTGTGAGAATACCTGAGAACTTCACTAAGTGTGAACCAACCAATTCCCCCACAACATTTTGGGATATCCAACCTGTCTGTGAAGTGTTTCCTGAATTAGACAATCTCCAGGACAGAACCGCTGCCGAAAAAAACTGAAAGCTAATCTGCGTGATTGTTCAGAAACCTTCTTCACATTCCTCAAAATGGCCGCCAAATCGATCCTCGAAGCTGATGGAAAGGCCATCCTCAACTACCATCTCACCAGAGCTCCAGTCATCAAGCCTTCTCCTCTCCCAAAGTCCGCCACACACAACGCCCCTCCAAAGCTCGCATCTCTATACTTCCCAGAAGATGCAGAGGTTTCAGCAATTCTCGACCAGGCGGAGGTCTCATACCCATGGCTTCTTGTCCCTGGTTCCAAATTCGTTGCTAAGCCAGATCAATTGATCAAGCGCCGTGGAAAGAGTGGTCTGTTGGCCTTGAACAAGACATGGCCAGAGGCAAAGGCTTGGATTGCTGAGCGTGCTGGCAAGGAGCAGAAGGTCGAGACGGTGGTGGGTTATTTGCGACAGTTCTTGGTTGAACCTTTCGTACCCCACCCAGACGGAACCGAGTACTACATCAACATCAACTCCCAAAGAGAGGTATGTGGGCTTTTCTTTTCGTATCGCAGACTCCAAACCCATGGGGTGGAAAACTAGTGTCGGAAATCACATTTCGAATTCGGTTTTCGAGACAGAGATGGGAATTCGATTGGGATGGGAATGTTTTTTTCTGATCAGAAAATGCATCTTTACTCAAGTGAGAAATTGTTGTACCTCGGTGGGCACCCACGACCTTTTGTTGCTGCAGCACGGCCACGCGCGCGTTTCGGCAGATGCCCCGGGCGAGCGGAAGGCGAGCGGAAGTTGGAGATCAATTGCAAAAGAACCAGAACTGGATCACAGCCAGGTTCCTGGTCGCTTTTGTACCTGCATCTGTTCATTCTCCGCCCATAAGGCTTAAATGGTGTAACGGTTGCAGTGGCACGTTGTGCTGTTACTTTTCTATTCCACGGCTAGTTGTCCAAGCCCGACAGGTCCTGCCAACCCCCTGCTATTGTTTTTGTCAGGGGCATAATTTCCACTCTTGCACAATAAATATGCTTTGATAAACTTTACTAACATATGGTTCTTCGGTAGGGTGACTGGATTCTCTTCACACACGAGGGAGGTGTTGATGTTGGAGACGTTGATGAGAAGGCCGAGAAACTCCTAGTCCCAGTCGACCTTTCAGAATACCCATCAAATGAGGAGATTGCTTCAACTTTACTCAAGAAGGTTCCAGAGGGTGTGCACAATGTTCTTGTCGACTTCATTACACGGTTATATGCCGTCTATGTCGACTGTCAATTTACATACCTTGAGATCAACCCACTGGTTGTTATCCCAAACGCCGATGCCACATCTGCTGAGGTTCACTTCCTGGATTTGGCTGCTAAGCTAGATCAGACCGCAGAGTTTGAGTGCGGTGTCAAATGGGCCGTTGCACGCTCACCTGCTGCTCTCGGTATGACTGCTGTCAAGGCAGCCGATGGAAAGGTCAACATTGACGCTGGTCCACCAATGGAATTCCCAGCTCCCTTCGGTCGTGAGATGAGCAAGGAAGAGGCTTACATTGCTGAACTTGACGCAAAGACCGGTGCTTCTCTCAAGCTCACTATCCTCAATGCCAATGGCCGAGTATGGACTTTGGTTGCTGGTGGTGGTGCTTCCGTCGTCTACGCCGATGCCATTGCAAGCAGTGGATTTTCCGACGAGCTCGCCAACTACGGAGAATACTCCGGAGCTCCTACCGAGACACAAACCTTCCACTATGCACGAACAGTCATTGACCTTATGCTCCGAGCTCCTATGCACCCTGAGGGTAAGGTCTTGTTCATCGGTGGTGGTATTGCCAACTTCACCAACGTTGCTTCTACTTTCAAGGGTGTTATCCGCGCTCTTAAGGAGTTCAGCCCGCAGTTGCTTGAGCACAAGGTTCAAATCTGGGTCAGACGTGCTGGACCTAACTACCAGGAGGGATTGAAGAACATCAAGAACGTTGGTCAAGAATTAAACCTTGATATGCACGTTTACGGTCCAGAGATGCACGTCAGTGGTATCGTTCCTTTGGCTTTGATCCCAGGACGTTTGGCCCAGAGCAAGGTTGAGGAGTTCAAGGGTTAAAGGGGGTTTTAGATGATTTTTTCTTCAAGGTTTTTTGGGCATCTGTTTGCGCTGCAAGATGATTGTGGTGGGTTATTCCTACCTTGGACGTTATACATAGACACTCATAATTGCCATTGGTGGGTTGCTGGCACCGTGTAATCTGGTAGGCGTTGGCGAGGGATCTGTGGTCACGTCTTGAGCATGAGAGCGCAGAAATAAACTATTTTCACGATTAACGTTATTTCATTGTGACCTTTTATTGTTGACTATTTGCCTGTGAATTAAGGAGATGAGGGGGGGAACTTCATTGCTCGCTCCTTCTCGCTGCCCAAAATGCGGGGATGGAATCATTTCCTTGCGAAGGTTGTAATCGTTATTGATGCTTTGTTTTACGAGGTTTATGGGAGGTATGACATGATTAAACTTAGCTGATGGCTATTGGTTATCTTTTTTTACCTCCGAAACGATTGGCTATCATTATCCTACGTTTACTTTATTATTTGATTAATTCAGCTAGCTAGATACTCAGGGGTTTTTGGACTCACTTGAAATATGAAATCTGGGTAGAGAAATTGTTAATTTATCGAGAGGTGTTAGCTTGTGTTTTTTATATTCGGGTGTTGTGTTGTGTTATTGTACTGTACTTTATTACAGCCTTGATTAATTAGATGGGGAGATGAGAGGAGATGATGTGAGATGAGATGAGATGAATTGGATTTTAGGCGAGGCGATGAGGGGATTTTGTCGATGGGGTTGGGGTTTTTATGGGGTGGGAGTGTTATGGGGAGGGAGTGTTATGGGGGTGAGGTTTGTTGATGTGGTGATGTGTGATGGATGATGGATGAAGGATGAAAGAAGGGTAGGGTAGACTAGTGAGTGGGGTTTCTTGGAATTGGAATTAGAAATTACCTAGGTAGGATGAATGGATGGATGGATGGATGTATTATGTATGATATCTTATGTGAATGTAAATTGTTAAATTGTTAAATTGCTTTAATGGTTTTTGGTACTGATGGGTTAATCATTCTATATCATACAGCCTACGAAAATTGAGTAGAACTACATAGTTAAGCGGATCCAAAGTCCGAGTACTTGAGTAGAGTAGAACAGGCTAGGTAGCTTAGTAATTTGTGGCATGGCATGATATCTAACTTAGGCAGGCTACTCTACTCTACTTAATTAAGTCTTACTTAGGTAGGCCACACGCTCTGTCCAGTGGTGCGGAGCGAAGCTAAGTTGACCCGGGGAGGTGGTTTGATTGAGTAAGTGGAGTGGGGTAGTTTATAACTAGATAGATGAATACTACTTACTCTACTTAAACTTAAACCTACCCAATTCTACTTACCTTAAGTAGTAAATCTACTTGCAGGTGACCAAGCGAATATTTCTTATAAGCGCTGATCACAAAATGACCTCTGGACTCGTAACTCACAAGAAGCTATGTTCGCTGATTTGTATAAAGAAGTTTGGGTTACTTACTACTTTTCGTGTTGATGTCTACTGTTACTACTGTAGTCAAGTAATGTAGTCTATGGTTATATTTATACAGTACGTAGAGCATACCTCGACTTCTGCCCATCGAACTTCAATATAATCTTTGTCACATGGTAAGATTACAATTCTATGATGCATATGAAAGAGTGCCATATAAACAGGAATTACATTCAGAATGAACGATACCTATTCAATTCGGTTTTCTCCGTTGAGGATGAAGTGATTATATAACAAGATTTGGTAGTACCCGACTAAGAAAAGATTGTGTACTTAAATAGTGGCGATGCCATGCCAGCGTTCAAGAGGTATATCTTTGTCACCGTTATAGAACGAACAGGACAGTCTAAACTAATGACAGAAAAGAAGCAGAACCTAGAATGACGAAGACTAGGATCAAGTAACTAGCTTTTCTAGCTCTCCTTCAATCTTGTCATCTTTACCTAATTATGTAATCTAAATCTTTCAGTCGGAGCCTGAAGCCAGCGGTAATTAATTTAGGAAAAATTCTAGCGTCACCATACCGAAATGATTTTCACCTCGGGTCGTTTTTTTATCAGTAGAAAATTTCCTAGACAGTTAGCTAGTACTTGCCTTAAAATTATTGATTAGCGGAGCAGAAGGTTAAAAACTCGTGTCCTCGGTACTCCATGAAGCCTATTCTCGTCATGTCTGCGTGTGAAAATTCAGTAACTCATTCATAACTCCTGCATTAGAAAGCCGAAAAAAGACCCAGCTCATTCAGCGAGTCAACAACAGGCTTTTGGTTGCTGGCCGTTACGGTTTACCTAGGTATGCTTTAGTATTCAAGGTGTGCTGTTATTCAGGGTTAATAAAGAAGCTATCCGAGATTCGCGAAGATTTGCATAAGGTATTTTTTGATGATCAGATTCAATTTGAGACCTGGATTAAGTGATAATACGTTAGCAAAAAGTAGGTGCTAAAAAGTTGGAAGATGAGCCTTACTTTTTTAGGCGTCACCCCCTTCCTCCCACGCAATTCACTTGCCAGAAATGCATTGCATTTTCGTAGCGATCATTTTCATAATTTTACAATGACATTTTCCCTTATGCAAGAAGATCTGCAACATTCATTGGCATCTCATCGATTTGAGTCGAGTAGTACACTATGGTTCATTAGCTTGAATTTCAAGTTGGGAGTCGGCGGATAACTTACACTCAATATCCCGCAAAATTCTTACGTCCTCACTTGTCACAAAGTTGATAGCGACACCCTTTCGTCCGAATCTACCAGATCTACCAATACGGTGGATGTAGTTCTCACGGTTGCTTGGCAAATCGTAGTTAATGACCAAAGATACCTGTTGAACATCGATACCACGAGCCCAGACATCGGTAGATATCAAAACTCTCGAGTTTCCTTGACGGAAGTCTTGCATGATGCTGTCTCTCTCCTTTTGTGGCATTTCTCCGTGCATAGAAGATACAGTAAAGTTTGCCTCACGCATCTTGTCGGTCAACCAATCCACCTTTCTGCGTGTGTTACAGAAGATAACTGCTTGAGTAATGGTAAGAGTATCGTAAAGATCACAGAGAGTATCGAATTTCCATTCCTCCTTCTCAACAGCGATAAAGTATTGCTTCAGGCCTTCCAAGGTCAACTCATCACGCTTAACGAGAATGCGAACGGGATCCGTCATGAATTTGGTGGTCATATCGAGAACGTCGTATGGAAGAGTAGCAGAAACAACCACAACTTGGGTAGCCGGAGGAAGATATCGGTAGACGTCGTAGATTTGTTCACGGAAACCACGGTTCAGCAGTTCATCAGCTTCATCCAGGACCAACATCTTGATATGACGAGTTCGAAGATTTCGGCGGCGAATCATATCAGCAACTCGACCTGGTGTTCCTGATACAATGTGCTGGCCATATTCGAGCTTGCGGATGTCCTCGCCAACATTTGTTCCTCCAATGCATGCATGGCATTGTACGTTCATGTAATCGCCTAGGGCCATAACAACCGACTGAATTTGTGTCGCGAGTTCTCGGGTAGGGGAGAGGACAAGAGCTTGTGTCTCGCGGACGGCTGTGTCGATAACCTGGAGCATACTGATAGAGAATGTAGCGGTTTTACCAGTACCAGATTGCGCTTGAGCGATGGTATCGCGACCTTTGCAGATCTGAACAATCGCACGAGATTGCACAGCAGAAGGTGACTCGTAACCATAGGCGTAGATACCACGAAGAAGATTTTCTATTCCTCGTTAAAAAGTGGTCCTTGAAATGGGCGTAAGGCTTCTTACCTTTCAAGTGCATATCAGAGAAAGTAGGGATAACCGTCACATCCTTCGAGGTGGAGAATTCCATCCTCTCCTCGGCCTTTCGATCAATACCGTCTGCCATGATTGCGATTGTGTTTGTATGCGGAGAAGTGTGGGTGTTGTTGGTGTTGTAGAGGGTAGAGGTTGTTTTGTAGAAGGGCGGCGAGCTAGGGTCAGATGTAAATTTTGGTGGAGAGGTCGCGGTCGCGGGAGGGAATTGATTGGACGGCGCATTGTCAGCCTCAAATGCTCCGGCTCTGGGCAGAACTCGCGACTCAACCGTCATACAAAATTACCTTCACCAACCATTATACCCTCCGTCAATTTATCTGCGCCATCAACCTTCTATGCGCGCCCTGAATTCAATTCTTGAGCTACCAGAAATCTGATCGTACATCTGCCACATCTACTGCACATAAAACGAGGCCGTAATCATGATCTTAGAAGAACAGAGATTCCTCCATGAGGATCTCGAAAGGCTCGAGCAGGCTATCAGCGACAGAGTGGCCGAAGACCCTAGGCAGGTAAGGCAAAACATAGTAATACTGATTACGAAGTACCCAACTAACATCAGCAGGTCCGAGAAAGATTAAATCGGGACCATCAAATCTCAGGCTTCCTAGATCGCATCCAAGACCAATCCAAAAGATTACTCGACATCTACCAAGATGTGGACGGCGCTCGAACAAAAGAGATACAATCAATATCCACGGGCGATCCTCTGAAGGAGTTTTATAATCAGCTATCTGAAATCAAGACATTCCACCAGAAATATCCTAATGAACCAGTCGAGAATCTGGAGAAGGCGTATAAGAAAAAGGCACCAGCGGAGGGAGAGACCATGATATCGGAGGTCGATAACATGTTTACTGGAGAGGAAGCTTTCGGCCGTTTTTTTGATCTTACGACTATCCACGAACTCTACCTCAACTTGCCAGGGATCAAGCGTCAAACCTACCTGCAATACCTCGATTCCTTCGACAGCTTCACACCCCCACAGTGCAACATCAAGCGTCCAGACAAGATGACTGATCAGTATTTCAGATATGTCGGGGAGCTTGCAAATTATCTGGAAAGCTTTTTACAACGTACACGCCCCTTGGAGAATCTGGAAAAGCTATTCGCCAGCTTCGACGAGGATTTTAAGAAAGCTTGGGAAAACAATGATGTTCGAGGTTGGGCTCTGGAGATACCTGCGCCATCAAATGCGCCAGTGGGAGATGTGATTTGGTGTGCGGATTGCGAAAAGGAGTTTAAGAATGAGAATGTTCACAAGGCACATTTGACTGGAAAGAAGCACATCCGGGCAGCAGAGTTGAGGAAAGCACGACAGGCAGAGAGTGGTGATGATACCACCTCTTCTGAAAAACGAGGTCCATCCACCTTGCGACTGAAGGAGAGAGCCATTGCAGATCGAGAATATAGAGTAAAGCGTCTCGCCGCTGCGATGTCACAAGAGAGAAGTGACACCCGTGTCAATATTGAGAGAAGACAGGGAATGACCGAACGAGAACGTCAGATGGAATTGGATGCCCTTTTCGCCGAGTCAACCTCAGTTGCGCCACAAGGTGGAGATTCGGACAGCGAGTCCGACGGCGATGAGAAGATATACAACCCGTTGAAGTTACCTCTAGCATGGGACGGAAAACCAATTCCTTTCTGGCTGTACAAACTTCATGGTCTGGGTGTTGAGTTCCGATGCGAAATTTGTGGAAATTATGTCTATATGGGAAGAAGAGCCTTTGATAAGCACTTCAATGAAGCTCGTCATATTTATGGCTTGAAATGCCTGGGCATCACAAATACCACGCTTTTCCGTGAAATCACGGATATTGCGGATGCTGAAAAATTATGGGAGAAGATTACGCGAGATAAAAAGAAGAACAAGACTGATGAAGGAAGTGTGGTGCAGATGGAGGACGCTGAGGGGAACGTCATGCCTGAGAAGGTTTATTATGATCTCCAAAAGCAAGGTTTGCTTTGAGCCTACTTTACGGCCGAGGACTGTACAAAAGTATGTATTCTACCAATTTAAAAGGAGCCTTGATATATGACTTCATTAATTGCCGGTTGGCCTACTTCTCTTTCATTATCAATTTCGATCGTGAATCTTTTTTTGTGTTCCTAATGCCCATTGGAGGATTGATGTACTGTTCTAGGTGTTCCTGATTACAGCTCCAAGGCACTTGACTTTTAACTGTTACACTATCGCAACTGTTTTAGAACAGTGAAATTTCTGTCAAATTTATTACTAATTTTTTTTGGAACAATCCGATCTGTTCTTAGGGCTTACGCTAGGTATGGTAAACTAGAGCTCAAAAGTAGAGATTTTCCTGCTCTTGTTCAGGAATGAATTCTTGCGTCAGAACATCCCTCCGCACGTTGACCTAACTTTAGCGAGGGTAGGTAGTCGCAACCATATTTTGATCTAATATTCTTCGTCGTTCGTTGTTCGTCCTAGTCATTTCAGCGCACCTCATTGCTGTACATAAGTAAACAGACACTCCCTCCTATCTTCAACCAAAGATCTTACATCTCACCATACCCTTCTTCACCTTATGCTGCAAAACATAATTCAAAATGCACTTCACAAAGTCCACCATCGCTCTCCCAGCGCTCTTACTCACCTCCACCAGTGGTCTTCCATTGATTGTTCCAGGTGTCAACACGGAAGGCACTCCTAACGGAACTCCCTATGGAACTGTAGAGGTTCCAATTGAAAAGTTGCCCGCTAAGGTCACTCATACTCTTCCTCATGCGTAGGTAATCCCCAATGCTTGAGGCCGTGGGACTATGTAGTGAGAACGTACGTACTGACATTTCTGTAGCAAGGAAGGAGACGGATATTCGTCATATTACCAGCACCAGAAGAGCGCACGAGGGATTGTCGGTGAGAATTACGTGACCAGGACCAAGTAAGCAATGCTTTCCTCTATTTCACCTCTCGGAACTGGGACAAGATCCAGTCCTCACTTCTACGCGAATATAAATACTGATCTTTGCCTAGACATAAACATAAGCCATTTTCTTGGGTAGATCCTTTGGAGAAGTAAGTCCCCCCTCCCAAGTCCCACGCCCGTCTTTAGGACTCGGAGCCCCCTTTTCAATGAATTGTGCATACTGATTTCTTGCATAGATCATCACCGGGGTTACAGCATATCTACGACTTGTACGTTTGTGATTTGATGGGGCTTTGTATTGAGTCGAACAACGAGTCCTGGTTCTTATGATGATACAAACCCGAACGTCGCAATCCGATGACCTGACATATCATCCTTATATTCATGATATTAAGCGAATCATAAATATTCCGTTGCACGAATTTATTCAAGATCTCTGGCTTATAAGTATCTTCGAATTCGACCAGTGCTACATAGAAACGGATCTAATTGACAACTCTTTTAGCGTCGATTGTACCTTTATGTTGTCTGAACTCTTCAGTTCTCTTGGATCCTGGAATACCCATGGCACCAGACTGCGGATGGAGGAGATAGTCGTTTGTCTTTGCGGTTGTAAGATTACTTGCTCAGGGGTTGTACTAGTTGAGATTTGCCTCTGGAACTGTGGTAATTTCAGTAGGAATTGGCCATTCTCTTTCTGTTGTGTTGGGTTATGTATTTTGTGGTATGGTTCCTAATTTGTCTGGTCTTACCACATACCTGGTCGGACTTTTTTGTTCGTTCTTGTAGGGTACCAGTGGGCCTCAGAATGGTAAACTTGATCCTCAAGGGCCTAAGAACAGAGCTTGAGAACAATCAAGGAGCGATATTCGAATGGGACAAATATCTGCAGAAGGTAGTCTTTTCGCTCAATGTAAGAGATATTCGGGGTCATGGGTTTTCGCCGTCTGAAGTGGTTTTCAGTTGGAACCCTCGGTTCTCAAGGTTGGACCAACCTATAGAGGCAATGTATAATACTAGGGATACTATTCCATTTTTGTTCATGACATTTGATAATGTTTTATCGTGAATTAATGGAGAAAGCATTCTTTGTTTTTCTATTTACTTCTTGACATAAAAGGAAATGATGGATTTACTGGACATCTTTGGTCTCCTTTCATAAGTCACGATCATTTCTTAAGAAGTTTGTCTAAATATTGCCTAAACTAATAGACTAGAGTACAGCTTTTGGTGCTATAATCGAGTAAATAGCACTCGAGGCCCTGTCATATATCTGCCCGGCTAGTGTGGCACCTAGTAATACTATATAATAGTAGTAGACTTATAATATAGCCCTGAACCCGAGGTTGTATTTTGGTCGTGAATTTTGACATGAGACTCTACTCGTTTACAAAAGCTTATAAGTTCCAGCGACGCCAAAAAAGATTTCCGAAAAACAAAAAGGCAAGCTTTTCACAAATTACAAGCTTTATTTTAATATATGGAAGAACTAGAGACAAGAGTGTATATCAAGAAGGTGGCTCTGTTTTTAGAATACCTGTGACTTACAATTGCAATTGCTTCCATAAGGCGCTTTCAAATTCGTGTACTGGACTTCCACACAACCAGTGTTAAGGTCAAAACCTAAGGCCCGGAATACTCCCATCCCCATGTTTTTAACTAACTTTCAGCAGTGAGCTCTCTTGTGTCATTCTGAACAGATTCTGTGGAAGAATCAAGAGTTGTCAGCTCTAAAAATAAGAAACAGGGATAGCATGTCGTGAACGGAGCACCTCCGCAGTGGATAAACCTTACGTATTGGGTTAGACCATAATAGGTCTGAGGGGAAGAACCTTGCGGAATATCTGGGGTAAACCAGGATTATTCTAGGTGCATGGTCGTTGAATCGCAGCTTTACATGCCGAAATGAATTGCCACTGCTTGTAAAAGTTGTGTAGCCCAGTTTTTACTCCACCAATCTTCACTGTTCTCCTTTGTAAACCGAGATTATATCAGAATCTAGCTAAGGAAGATGTCAATAAACACTCGGCGGGAAGAGCGGCGATCCCTATTCCCCGCCCCAACACACCAAGCCCAAGCTTCATCCCCAGTTACGATTTACCATGACTATCTCCACTCACAGGTGGTCCACCACGGTCTTATTACAAGATAATGCTGCCGTTCACCCAGTTTCTTTTTCTTACTTCTCTCTTCACTCAGCTTTCTTTTGCTGAGGCTAGGAATTCAAGTCCGTCTCTCTGTTCCGTTCAATGATGAAGTTCTTAGGTCTATTGTTTGCTGTTGGTGCTTGCGCTTCCGTTCCAGATTTGCTGGTACCAAGACACGATGTAAGAGAAGTTGGCGAAGCTACTTGTGCTGAGATTGGTAAGAATCTTGCAATTGAGAATGTTACTGTCAACGTTGCAGAGGTAAGTTTAAACAGAGCAATTAATCTCTAGAGACAAACTAACACCAAGAAGTATCTCCCAGCGGGATCGAACATCACACTTTCACAAGATTATAACCTCACTACTTGCGGTTACAAATTCATTGTCAATCCAGTCGAAATGTGTCGTCTTGCTATGAGAGTTGAGACCAGTAACCAAAGTGGTGAGTTGAAGGCACTCCACGGTATCTCTTCCGAGCTTTTTTTAACTTCCAAGCTAGAAATTACCCTTGAAGCTTGGCTTCCAACAAACTGGACTGGACGTTTCTTGAGTACCGGAAACGGAGGTATAAGTGGTTGTATTCAGTGTATGAAGCCTTCCTGTGGTTGCTTATTAATGTGCTAATTTAGTATAGATTCTGAGCTCGCGTATACTGTAGGCTTGGGCTTTGCAACAGTCGGTAATAGACTCTGGTCACTCCCACTTTTCATTATCACTCACTAACCCCGATAGGTGGTAACAATGGCCATAACGGTACATCTGGTCTGGCATTTTACAACAATATCGATATCGTCCATGACTTTGCTGATAGAAGTATCCACACGGGCGTGGTGGTTGGCAAAGAAATCACGGCTCAATACTACGGTTGTCCTCACAAGAAATCGTACTATGTTGGATGCAGTACTGGTGGTCGACAAGGTCTCAAAGCTGTTCAGACATATCCCGAGGACTTTGATGGCGTAGTTGCTGGTGCCCCAGCTGCCTCTTTCGTAGCGCTTCTATCCTGGTCCGGTCACTTCTATCCTATTTTTGGAGACGCAGGTGATAGCACATACGTCCCCACAGCACTATGGACCGCCATTCATGATGAGGTTCTCAAGCAATGTGACGGGATCGACGGTGTTATGGATGGAATTCTTGAGGACGCATCTTTATGTAATTTCAGACCGGAAGCCATGCTCTGTTCAGCATCCGACACCAATTCTACGACATGCTTGACACCTGATCAAGCTGGTGCTGTAAGAGAAGCGTATTCCGATTACTATGGCACTGATGGTAAACTCATCTACCCAAGACTTCAACCAGGAAGTGAACAAGTCGCGGCACGCATGATGCTTGCCAGTGGTCCTTTCGCATATTCTACGGATTGGTTCAGATACGTGGTTTACAGTAAGTCAAAGTTCTTTGCTTCTATGAATTCCCTTATCTAATAAAAGTTCAGATGACCCAAGCTGGGATCCAGCCACATTCTCCATCGCAGACTACGACGCAGCTTTCGCTCAAAACCCATTCAACATCGACACCTGGGAAGGTGATCTCTCCGCTTTCCAAAACCGTGGAGGCAAATTGCTTTCATATCATGGCCAAGAGGATGGAATCATCAGTAGCATAAACACACCTCGTTACTACAACCATGTCTCTCGAACAATGGGTAAAACATCCGACGAGCTTGATGATTTCTACCGCTTTTTCCGTGTCGGGGGTATGGGACACTGTAGTGGTGGCACTGGTGCAAGTTTCCTAGGCCAACAGGGCAACTCCATGGGCGAATTGGACCCCCAAAATAATGTCGTTATGAGAATGGTTGATTGGATCGAGAATGGTAATGCGCCAGAGACCATCACTGGAACGAGATATGTCAATGTAAGTGTCTTTCACTTCCTTTCTATCGAATTTGCAACCTTGAAGCAAATTGCTAATTTGATTTTGAAAAACAGGGCACTAAAGCACTAGGTGTTGAGCTTGTTCGCAATCACTGCAAGTATCCTTTGAGAAATGTTTGCATTGATCCAGAGAATTATACCAAGGCCGAGGCATGGAGTTGTGTTGTTTGAGAGGAAAAGGTATGAGTGTGTCTTATTTCTAATAGTACATAGTTTTGAGGAAGGCTTTAGGTAAAAAGAATACTTATTATGACTAATAATGCAATAATCATCTCAAAAGCCTTTTTATTTGGGAACGATGATGAACATTACAAAAAGATGGATCGGGAATTACACGCCATATCTCATAAATAAACGGTGTTCTCGAAAGATAAATTGAAAACTTTCTGTAAAAACTTTCAATACTGAGTTTCTGATGTTTTGCCTACTAGTCCACCCGTCCCAATTTAAACAATCCAAATGCTTTCGAGTCAGGATCTCGATAGATTGACTAACCGTGGTTGCGCAGACATGCTTAGAAGTATCTCGCTTACGTTTTGACATACCCCTCTTCTGGCAAGAACGGTTTGTTTCTGTCCTTTGGGCTTAAGAGAGGGGCATTCGTGTCGTTAAAGATGAATTGAGGTATCAGGGACCACAGAGATTGCTGTGAGTAGTCTCGAAAAACACTTTGCATTTATTCTATCGCTTGTAAGACGTATGTATATTTGATTCACTTGTTTGTTCGAGACACACAGAATGATTAAATTAATTCTACGCAGATACAAATTCCTGCACTTAATAGTGGTGGGATATCTTAGGCAATCGTCTCATTTGAAAGCACGATATCGCTCCACGAACTCCAAAACTCCAAAACCTCAAAACCTCCAAATGATGCTCCTACTTGTCTTCCAGCGCCCCTGCCATCTTCACAGCTTCCTCCCCATCATCATCGTTCGCCGTAACTCTATATACATAAGTCCCAGGACTCGCATTCTCCACCAACTCTCTCTTCACAGTAACCCTTCTCTCACGAATCAATCCCTCCTCCATGTCATCTTTCTGACCAGCCTTGGGATGCCTCAAATCGCTCTTCAATTCCTTCCAAATAGCTTTGACATTCATATCTTTGCCCAGTTTCTTCTGCGCCGGAGTCCTCATACGTCTCTTGATACTAGCCTGTCTCACCTCGGCAAACCACACGAAAGCCCAATATAATGCCGCTACCTGGCCCAGTCCGAAGATAGCCCATTCCAGCATGACAATCGAATTTCCATGCTCCAAGAGTACACCTAAATCTTTACTGAACCTATTGATTTGCGGTGGCATGAGCGCGAGAGTTATGGTTATGTTCAATGCGACGATGGATTGGAGTTGGAAACTGAGGAGAGCCAAAATGGCTACTAACCCGACAGTTCGTCTCGAGCGTGTGCGGAAAATTGCTAGGAAGGAGAAGATGGCTGTTAGAATGAAGCCGACCAGAATGCTGAATTGTAAGATGTCGTCTAGTATGGCCATTAGTTTTATGACGAAACGCATGGTGTCGACTTGTTCTCCGACTTTTCCCAAAAGGGGTATGGTGACTTTGACGGTGAGAGCTTGGTATGAGCTATTGATATGGCGAGTACTGGTTGCCAATTCTGGAAGATGTTAGTCATTCTGGATTGGAATTTGGAGGAGTAAAGACCCACCAGCTCCGACGTTATACCACGTTGTGCAATTGGTATTGATTTTTTCATATTCATTTTGTGTTTTGATGACCTTGCTTTTGCAGACATTTCGTAGGTGGAAACTGTAGTAGTCTGCTACTCCAATTGCCTCTTTTATTCCGCCAATAATTTGTGCTACGATGAAATTCAGATCTACGTTGTTCAAAATGGCTGAGATGAGTACTTTTCCGACTGCTGTGAGAGCTCCATTAACGAGATCATCTGCGAAAGTCGCACTTGTGGTTCCGTCGACAGACCCAGGCCCAGGCGCTGGAGGAACTTGGGGTGGTTTCGACGTCGGGGCTGATGGACGAAGAGGTGTTGGAGTTGAGGGTGGCAGCGATGGTGGGACCGAAGGTCGAACAGGAGTTGGGGATATCCGCGGAAGGGGTTCTGGAGATGCGGTCGCCGGTAGAGGGGTGATAAGGGGTGCTAAAGTTGGCGCAGATGGGGGGCGGGATGGAGTGATTTCAGGTTTCGGGGTGACTAAAGCTGGATCTGACGGTGGCGGTTCTCTGCCAAATAGTGGAGGAAAAGGGTCGAAATGAATGTGATCAAATATCCGTAAGTCGTCTTGAGATTGTGACCGTAGGACGGCAGAGTCCTGAGAGGATGCGTTGGGCGTGAAGATAACCAGGCCTTCTCCCAGGTTAGTTGTATTCAACTATGGACTGTCAGCCTATATGCAGGTTTGTGTGTCCTAGAAGAAAGGAAGGTGCCTACGTTAAGGACCGAGAAATTCTCGAGAAAGCCAGGAGACGACCCGGAGATAATCGCTATTAGTTGAAGCGCAAAAGCACCGGCTGAAAAGACTGTGGGAATAATAGCGCCTAATCTGAGGGTTCTGCCAGCTCGCTTAGGAACTGGCTTCAACTCTTCAGACATGATAAAGACAGAAATGAACGTGTGAAAGAAAACTCCGCTTTTGAAGAAAAGAATAAAAAAAGAAAATCCAAACTCTCTTCAAAGCACAAAACTCTTGCGGACGAGAACACTTTTGTTGGAAGGCTCACCCATCCGAATCGGTCGGGGGTGGTCAAGTTCGTCCAGGGCATGAACAAACCAAGCTCCCGAAACCATTTAGGATGACTTTTGGCAGCTGGAATCGGACGAGATTTGAAATCATGATACTCCTGTACAGGAATTGCCCCTGCTTCCACTCGCTAACCGAGTTCCATTTCGAAACAGGGGTCGAGACCGAATAAGGCAACGGAAGAAGACATTTTTAAACCTCTAGTTCGCATAGAGAATAAAAGTTCGCAGAAGGTGGCGAGTTCTACTGAAGCCTTTTCAAATCTAAGAAAAGCAATTTTGTCTTCAGGGGATCAGTCTTGTATTATGTCACGTGATCGTTGTCGAATTCTCGACGATTATTATTAGAAGGCCTCATACCTAGAAAGACTCACGGTGACCCCCACAAACCCCACTTTTTTCAGAAGATCACTTCCCCTACTACCAACAGTATCGTATAGCATGAGCTGAAGATCAACTTCACAGGACCTGGTGAATATTATGTAAAGTAACCCCTAACAATAGCTGGAATTCAGTTAGCGAAATAGCGATATATACAAACATACGCCGAGGATTGATCGAAGGTTTCACTCACTTTATTTCTTCTCACTGCAGTCATTCAGGTATTCTTAGCTGTCTGAAATGTGCTCCAAGATTTGTTTACTCTCAACGGTCAGAAGACTCTTTCATTGTATCAAGAAGCGAAGCGAACGCATTGACCAGATACCATCCTAGGACATGGTCACATGCAAAACTCATCAAGACAACAAAAAGACATTCCAATAGGGAATACAAGAATGAATAACTAAACCAACGTAGGAGTTTGATACGAAAGTACTCCTTTACAGATAAAAATAATAATGAATGAACTCGTTTCTTGCTGTCTTGATCTTGGTGTTCTCCCTCCCCCTGTGAGAAGACCAAGGAGCTGAGTGAGGCTTCGCTTATTTTGCCCCTTTTCACATGGATAAGTTTACGCTATTTTGGAAATCCGAGGCTATCAATTTAGTTGTGAAATATATTGCAACCCTAATATCCCTAAAGTAAAGCTAAATCCCTCACTAGAACCACCCCACCCCCACATGCAAAGCAAAGCACAACAGCTTCCTTTCCTTCCATGAAAACTAAGCCAAATAAACCCAGTATTTGTGCGAAGAGAAACAAGGAAATTCCGGGGTATAAAGGGTTTCTGATGGTAGTTGATTTGGAATATGGGCGAATCTGTCGTGGGAAGGCGTAGAAATAGTCACCTCGTTGATGCTTTTGCTGATGTGACTGGATCCGTGGTTGAATGTTGATGTTTTATGATGGGACAATATCGTTCGGAGCTATATATTTTGCACTGGAAGCCATAGGTTAATGTACTGTAGCGATGGCCGCGAGGAAACCAGGAAAGGAGAGAAGAACTCGGGAAGTTGGTCCACAATTGATCCACAATTGTATTTTCGCAAAACCGTGAGACGATATGTTCATTAGAGTATACTAAAGAATAGAGGTGGTTCGAGGATGCGCAAGGTAGCGGAGCATTCATATGTCGTAACCAACAAGATCCATATCCTCGTCCTTGGAGTCAGCCATGACGTTCTTCCCCTCCTCCGCAGCTTTCTTATTTTCTTCCTCACAAACAGCACACCCGCACCCACCCTTGAACCACTTTTCGAGATGAATGCGACAAGCTTTTCTTTCCTTCCCACCTTTCCCAACTCCTGCCTCCCCAACGTAGCTTATGGTCAACTCTTCACCCTTCTTGATATCTCGTGCTGCATAACATCTCACGGCGCTGGTTCCAGGTCGTAAAAGCTTGCCTTCCATTCCTTCAATGCTGCCAATATCTTCATTGCACTCCGTACTGGAGTCCCAAAGGACGTTGAATAAACATGAATGATTAAAGAAGAGATAATTTGGGTTGATGTTGGACGAGTTGACAACCATGTCGATACCCTCTCTCTTCGCTTGGTCGACAAATTGTGTTTCTTGGGGAGGAAAGACAGTCGAGATGGCCATGTTAGCATTATTTTCCAGCCGCCAGGCCAAAGTTTGGATCACTTCGGGATCCCAGTCTCTGGATCTGAATATGTCAACTCCTAACTGGAGGAGGAACTTCGTCGGGTTCACGACGCACTGTTTGAAATGCCAGTAGTAACTGAATTTCTGCTCACATGGCGTTCCAACAGGGGAGTAATTTGCAACTAATCTAGCAGCCAAGTTATGTTGTAAAGGGTGGGTGCCGGTCTTCTTCGTGTCTGCAAAAATGACTGCCATAGTTCGTGCAGCTAGGATAGATCGTGGAAGGTAACCGTCATCTTGTTTTTCTGGATTGGAGACAACTTTGACACCCTTATACAAGTAGTCAATGTTTTTCCCACATAAGAGAGAATGCATTCCTGCCGCATCATCGCGGCATTTCAAGCTGCAGTACGCCACCGTTTTGCAGCACTTGGGATAGACCATTTCAGATGGGTGCAAATAGGGGAATACCAAAAAGCTCTGGCAAGCATCACAATGATGTCTTTTGCTGGGATTTACGTTCGATATGCCTAGCAAGGTAGGGTCGACCAAGATCATCTCTCCTTTTTTGATATCTTTTGTAGCGAAGCTGCCCAGGGCTCCTATATCCATGCCTTCCGAAATTTCTTTGAGTTTCTGTTCCGGATCTTTTCCAAAGACCACGCGTCTTACTTCGCAACTGCTCGAAGCCAAGTTTTCATTCACCTGGCGCAACATCTCCGGAGTTCGATAGAACAACTTTTCGTCCATCCAAGGGTACTTGACCGTGTAGATTGCTCCCCGCTTGGCGTAGGTAGCCTGCTCTTTCCTGTCGATTTTGGTTTTTGCGAGAATATTGCATCTATCCTTGAATCCTTCTTTCAGTTCATATGCAAGGCCTTTGATGGTTGCATCATTAGGATAGAGAGCCAGGGCTTTCTTGGCCACTGTTAATCCCTCCCAATATGCACCGCAGTACATGAGTCCATAGAGAAGTTCCCGGTAGGCATAAGCGCGAACATAGTGGAGCTCACGGTTGATCTGAAGCAAAGAGTTTGTAAAGTGCTTGGCTCGCATGACATTCAAGACTTCTGTACGCAAATATGGAAGACCGGGGTAACGTGTGGTGGAATCCGACAAGGCACACTCGGCAAGCAAGATGGCTTTATAAGCGTTCGCAGTACCAATGTCGGTGAACCCGATCTTATTATGAACAGCTGCGAGGTCCGCGTAGAAAGTTGGGTTATAGGGAAATTCTGAGAGGTGTTTAATAAGGGTTTGTCGAAAGGCGATCAATCCTTCAAGCTGGCACTATCTCAAATATGTCAGAAACATCATATAGGGAAATACCCCTCAAAGAGACTCAAATAACTTATGGTAAATAATGAGAATGGGATACACTTACTTCCTGATGCAGCTGTATTGCACATTTACTCGTACCGAGCCACTGCTTTTTCAAGAGAGCTTTTGCTTCCTCCTCACCCAACTTGGTATCGGTCAATTCACCCGCATCACCCACATCTTTCATGACAGTGTCAGTTTCATCAGTCTTCATGACTGAGTTGTCTTCAGTAGCTGCGATTGGTTGTTCCAATGAAGCTTCAGTCGAATCTGATACTGAGGTCTCTGACGAATCATCTGCGCAATCATTGCTTTCTTCCTCAACTACTGTCTGCGTATCACTAGACTTGGTAGAAGGGGGACTTGGAAGGGTTTCTTCCGCCGTATGAAAGGCATCACCAGTCTGAGTCTCTGCATCTTTTACAGATGGTTCTAAGTCTTCGGTCTGAGTCCAGGTATCCCGATATGAAGATTTCTTGTTAAGTGTGTTCGACTCGCCTACAAGCCGATTTTTGAATTTTGCTGCGACATTGATTTTGGCAGGTTCCTGCTCACAATCATCCTTAGACTGGATTGGCGACAAAAGGAGAGGAGCTTTTGGTTTGTTTGTACTTGTCTCCTCGTTCTCCTCTTTTTCGTCATCGAGGAGGCTTGCAAATCCTTTGGCGAGCCTTTTGCTCGTGAAGCCTTCTGCATATGAAGCAGGTGGTGGAGCAAGGTCACCGCTCGTTGGGGGACTCATGATTTGTGGTCTCTTCTTCGGCCGCCTTTGTGGATTAAGGGGAGTTCGGGGGAGAGATTCGGGTGACTCCATAGGAGGAGTTTGAGGAACGAGATCAGAGTTCTCCATTGTTTCGAACTCCATGTGGTATTATTTGTGGTTGTTTGAAGTTCAAAATTAAGGGACGCTAAGGGCCATAGTTAGTTTGATTACTTGATTGATTGTGTCCACGTTTTGTGGGGTGCAAACGCAGACCGATTGGACCGATTGGACCGATTGGACCGATTGATTCATGGAAGCATGAGTGAAGAAGGTGCAGATTGCTTGTAAAACTGAGGATGATAAGCAAGCAGTTCAGGCGGCGAGGGATTGGCCTTCACTGCTAAAGGACAGTTTACCTTGTATCTGGAATTCAGCTCTGAATATCCCTCACATATATGGAGGTGATTTGGTTGATCTATTTCAAGAGAATTCTTTAGTAAACGCATGCTTTGTTCCACGATCCTGCACGTTTTGAGAGGTGGGAACCACTTACCTTTGACTGATGTCCCACCTGGAGTCCTTGTTCAGAATTCCTATGGAATGTGATACTATTGCGAAAATTTAGTTAGAAAATAGAACAGATAAGAAGGCAATCATTCGAAGAGAGCGTCAACAAGAATGGTGATGTGGAGCTTAACCTTGCAATGTGACAGCGTATTTCCAAGCTGGGAGCAAAGCTGGGTATCTAAATATGTGTTTGTCTCCAGTTTGATGATGGAATTAAGTGATGATTGCATAAGAGGAAGAAGAGATTGAGTAATGGAGAAGGAAAAGAAGGTGAACATACAACCAGACTATTGAGTAGAGGGATTTGGTTGGTGAAGCTGGGGGTCAGGATACTCCAAATAAAGCTGAAGAAGAGTGTTGGATATTGGATGAAGAGTTGATTCAACTGATATTGATGATAAGAATGATAATTATGGTAATGGTGATAAGGATACAGGGTTGCCTCATGCCTAGAGGGTTCTGCTTGATGCTGTATTCTGGTGGAGATGTAGTTGTTTGAACAGAGTTGAAGGAGACTGATCGAAATATTGAAAAAGAGAGCGGAAACTGGCGGTTGTTGAATAGCGATCTCGGAGGGCTCGTGTGAGTGCTGAAAATCGTTTGAATTGTGGTGTTGTGTATGAAAGTTCAGACGAAAGTTCGCACCTCTAAGCGAAGCGAAGGTGGTACCCCTGAATGACAGCAAAAGTTGGCAACATGTCTAGCAAAACCTCTACATGTAAAATTACTTCCCAGCCAGGGTATGCGGAATCACAGTCGATATACTTCCTGCGGTCGAAACTTGCAAAAACTCATTCAGCAAACCAAAAAACCATACTTATTCCTTTGGGAAAGATTGCTTACCAGGAGAAGCAAAGAAAAGAGATGGATATATTGATCGTAGAGGCCCGATCTTTGCTTCCCTACACAGCAATAAATTCGCGATATGCCTGGACGCTGTCTGGTGTAGAAGGCAATCTTTGCTTTGCTCTCAATAATATCCAGTCAACCTTTTTGAAATAAGTAGCCCAAAATCCAGACACAATGATGAATCGATGCATTGTGAAAAAAGGATTGGAGAACAGGACAAAAGTGCCATGAATGGATCTCTACTATGAAGACCGAAGTCCAATACCCCAAGTGTTCCTCCCTCAAAAAGGTATTTATGCTAAAGGAAGGGTGTTCACTCTCGACACATTTTCTCGATAGTTCAAGCCTGTAAAAATTTCCCTTGCGGAAACGTCAAAAGGAACACTCCGCCTCCGCGTAGACCAAGGTGGATGATGTCCACAACAACGTCGATAGCTAGAAAGAAAGAATAGAGGCCAATAGGCAGGTCATAGCAACACGCCAATAGCAATAGATACCTCAGATTGACGACGATATATTGACATTAATGTACTGTACACGTAAGATTACAGGATGTACCCCACGGGTCGAGTGCGTGCGATTATAAATCTTTACTCTCTCCCGAGATCAACTATTAGAGAGACTACTATCGGAAATTGGATATGCTACACAAGAAGTAGTGCAAAGCGTGAAATGAAACAACCAAATCTTCTAAAAGGAAACGCTAAAACCATAGAAAACCACAGACAACCAAGGCTCCAACCTCCAGCCTCCAAACTTTCGCCACGAAATACAGCGCAGATTATACAGCGCAGATTCGACAGCAGAACAAGAAACGACAGCAGCTCAACCTTTCACACACCATATGACACGGCTTCAGGTCCACGCTTGTGGAAAGTGAAAATTCGGAGGTGAGAACAGGTTCGCAAAATTGGAATTTGTATTTGGGCGGTGGATGACTGATTGACTTGAAGATATTGTTGTTGGGACTCTCTCTGTTCATTATTCCTGATCTCAAGTTGAAGCCTGGGAAAGTTCATTGTGCGCTATAGAGCAACATAAACCTCTGAGAGATGAAGATGAGCTGAGTGCTTTTTGATGCACTTCAGGGACTGTGAATGGAGAGAGTTTTCTATAGTAGGGTGAAGTTGAAGGATGTGTTAGGTGAATATTGAAGTTATATGTGAGGAGAGAGAGGGGAGCTCTGGCTGAGGGGATTGTGGTGCTGTGTTCAGTGTTTACGGGGGTAACTGACAACTTCATCATATAGTCTTGGATTTTCGCATAGTATTTTCCCTGGATGGCGACAACTATCTTGAGCTTGAGACTTGAAAGGCGTGGAAAACCCTAGAAGAACGGCATTCGAAAGAAAACTATGAGCAAATGAAATCCAATATTGACGAGAAAGTTTTAGATAAGGCGATATATAGAGCCGAAAGTCCATGATACAATTATTCAACTCTGTTTTGCTGCACCGTCACAAGAACCTCTTTTAGACTTTCAAGAGAGTCCATCTCGCTTGTCCTCAAGTGTGCGACAAAATAACGATCGCAACTATCTCCCATGCCTGATTCCAGATCCCAACATAACCCACAAAACTCTCCATCCATCTCACTCCCTCCTTCCATTCCAAACCCTCAACAGCTTATTCCATCTTTCCCCGCATCTCTACAACCATGTTCTGCCTTTCTCTCATCCTCTCCAACTTCCCTAACGCTCTCCTCAACTCCTTTCTTCTCACCCCTCAAACTCACTTTCACACACACCACATCCTCTTTCTTCAAATCCCTCGTCTTATTGAAAATACTCTTATGTAACTTCGATTTCTCCTGATTCCACACCAGATTCGTAGACAGCGGCCGCAGAGGAATGGTGATCATTTTCCCCTGGCTGTGCGGGTTTTTGGCATGCCATTTTTCGATTTCGTGTTGGAGATGCGGAAAGCGAGAGGCCGAGTCCATTTTATTTAGCTATTAGGATTCACGCTTGTTCGCGAGGAGTTTGTTGGTGTTTTTAATAGATGAAAATCGAGGTGGTCTTTGGGAAGTGGGTATTTTGATATGGGAGAATTATTGGAAGGTAGATGTTCAATGTGCGCTTGTATTGGATTGTGCCATCGTTGCATCACTCAGAGCCAAACATTTCGGTTGACGCTATCGTTAAGTATTCTCGTCATTGAGTAAGTAGGGTCTGGAGGAAGATAATGCCGCGTCTAGACGTTGGGAAAGTGCGCTTTGTTGGGTTGACCGAAAATGGTGTACAATAGCGTTCTGGAAGGTGCCACTAAAACTATACCAACAGATTTTCTTGAGAGCCGCTCAACCACAGGGTAGCGCCTATCTTCTGGTACTGGGTTCAAAATTTCCCAGGAAGTGAGGTTATTGACGAATGTGATGAATAATGGAACACGTAACAGAGCAGGGAGTATCAACATGGGGTAAGCAAAGTATTCCTCGTTAATGAAGTGATGAGAAATATATTCGACTCAAATCTACGATGAAATCAACTTTTTTCTCAGGTGTCTTTTTCTTTCGCAGCTAAAGCATCATCGGCTGAGATCTAATTTGTTGTGGTGACGAGAGGACCAAGGAACACACGATACAAATGCCATCTAGGCCCCTTCTCACCTGGCGACACAAACTATAAAGTTTCGAATTCTATTTGAACAAGAAACATCATGAGATCTAGCACCATCAAGAACACAGTCCACTGATAAGATATGTAAAAGTGGCGCATAGATTTCTGATAGCAATGACATTGACTCGAGGTCTCCGAATGCCCTTATCCCCCAAAACCACAATCCGGTGTCGTAATTGTGCTACATACAACAAAATGGAAATTTGCAAGGTGCTGCTTTTGTATTGCATTTACTGGAAATGGCTACTGGGTATTCGAGAAAATGAGATATAGAATACAAGTGTACTGTACTCGCTTAATCCTTTTCTTGAGAGATGATATAGGAGCCGAACAGCACGCGAGAATGAATGTAAAGTTAGCCTTCAACACAACTCTGTGACTCAACCCCCCGGAAGTGATCTACTGAATAAAAGGTCCCAGGGAATATCGGCAAGCAAAAGAAAAGGGAGTCCCAATAAAGGGGAATGGATGTTGGGCCATTTTTCAGGCACAAGTTCAGTATTCATTCCGTAAATTTCATGATAATCACGCCTTAATCTTCTTCTTCTTATCCTTCTTCTTCTCACTCGGTCCAGCACTAGGTCCCGCACCGCCCATTCCACCCATGCCACCCATCATTCCCTGCAGAGCCGCCATATCAGGCATTCCTGGGGGCATACCACCCGGCATCCCCCCAGCACTTTGCATCTCAGCCATCATATCTTTGAAGAAGTTGTCGCTGACACCACCTCCTGATAGTGCAGGACTGTAATATGGTAGGATATCTCCCATTATTCGACCCTTTGGAATCGCAGGTTTTGGATAAGGTTTCTTCGCATCCGGTACTGGGACACCTGGGACGCGTACACGGATTGCGGCAGCTTCGGTGGTGGGGTTTGCTTTAAGGTATTGGGATATTAAGATATAGAGCTGGTGTTCTGTTTTGTGATGATCAGCCTTCAATTCCAATTAAATCTGTCCTTGGATTTTGCCTCTAGTTTTCTGCTCAAATTCCCAGGCTTCCCATAATAGACCTGTAAGAAGATGGAAAAAAAAACATACTGTTCTTAATACTTTTATTATTCCCCCCCTTGACCTTAACCTTTACTCTCCCCGGATTCGCCCAATCCTTGGGATGTATCTTCGCTGGCTCAAAAAGGGTCTCTAGCCCCAGTCGTCCAACAGCCGTAACGATATCCATCGCCATCGGGTTCTTAACCGCCAACTCTTTTCCCACCATCCTGCCCTCCTTCCGACTCCTCATCGCATCGAAGTATACCGGATATATGCATGCGAAATCCTTGTACTTCGCCTCATCGACGGCATTTTGGAATTGGGTGCCATCAGAGGCGGTAGTGGTGGTTCGCGAAGGGATGTTAGAGGGATTGATGAGAGATTGGGCGGCTTGAGAGGATGATGGCTTTGGTTTGCTGGCTGCGGGTTCGCGACGTTTGAGGATGTCGCGTTCGTCGAAATCAGAGTCTAAGTCATCGATATCTTCTTCTGGTGGATCGGATTCGAGGTCGCTATCGCTGACTTCTTCTATGCGTGCGTGCGACATGGTGGATGTTTGGGAGGTAGGTTGAGAGCTGTCTCTAGTTTTGGCGGGGTTCGTGGGGAAGGAATCGGAAGGAAATCGGCCCGATGTAGGGGGGGTGTAAGAAACGTGATTGGAGTTGGAATATGTACCGAGTTTTCCTTTTCACTGATGAAGTATTGTATTGTAAATTGTCGTTTCTTTCTAATAGAATGAGGCTGGTGTTCGTAAATGGAACATCGGTTAAAACTCGAAAGGGGTGGGCGCCTAAACACAACAAGCTGTGCAATCGCAATCGAGATTTGGACAACAGTCGCAATCACAGCAACAGCAAGCGTCCAAATCACACCCCATACAAGCAGTCGATGAGAAGAAGGCTCGAAAACTGTTTCTGAGTTCATTCCACATAAGTCAAGATATTGTACAGTACAGTACACAAGATATTTCCGGTAGAGTAATTGATAAAGAATTCAAATGACAACGAAAAATGGGGGGCAATCCGAAAATCAAATGGATATAAAGGAAGTAGAACATTCGAGTTAATAGTTTCGTCATAGACGATGATCTTTTCGGATTTAGCAAGGCTTCAGGCAGTGTAACGCTTCCCAGGGAGGTTTAGAGCTCGTACAGAAGATACTCCGTATAGCTCCAATCGATCCAGGAAACGATTCGCCCATTTATGGGATCAGCCTATTGAACGGAGAATACTTAAAGCAGCGCGAATCAATTCCAAATAATTAAATTGCACGTCAGCCGCAACTTAAACCGAAACGCCCCCTTGAACATGGCACATTTGTATTCAACAGATAAAGAAAAATTCGCTTCGCATGAATATCATCATAAAACCCCCAAGCCCCTATTCCTACCAACCCTTGATATCATAAACTCCCAAAATTATTCCCGATTTTGAATCCTTCTAGCCCAATCGTCGCCAACTCTTACACCCTCAACCACCACAACACCTCTTCCCCGTCCAACTCTCTCTTCCTTTTCCCACCAGTGTTCTTTCTTTGGCGCTTGCTCGGCCTCGGACTCACTATCAGCTAGACCACCATGACCGCCCTCAGCACCTACGACAAGAATAACATCTTGACGTAACCAACTTTGGAGATGGGTGATGATTTCGCCATCTTTCCCAGCAAGTGATTCTTGCAAGTATACGATTTCCGGCCCTAGGTGTCGTAGAATATGCACGTGCCCAGTAGGGGTAGTAAACGGAAGAACCATTGTTTCCTTCTCAACTAAGCCAAGTGCCTGTGAGTAAACCGCATTGAAGTGCGCAGATCCAGATTGAGTAGACCTAAAAGTGTGAGAAATGGTCAAGAAAATACTTCAGAGGTCACTTACAGTAATTTCTCTGCGTCTGCAGGTGGTGATTGCGTTTGTTCGTGTTCAATGTTTGAAAACGAAGAATCGAGAGACCCTTGAGTCCTCTGAGCAGCATCCAACGGATGCTCCTTTAAACCAGGCGCGTAAATGAGAACAAATAGTCTGATGGCAGAAATATCCGTGTTTGAAGGCAAATGAGATAGAATAGACTAAACTTCTTTTTAGCAACGGTATCAATAGAAAGTGTAGAGATGTACCTACTGCATGTTGATGATAACCATCATCCTCCTCCATGTCCGCCATAGTATCTTCGGCAGATACAACAACGGCGACTGTCCTTCTCTTAGTACTTGGGGAGGTTCGTGGTGTTACTTCAGGGAGTTTTTCTGTAGAACGCATATCAATTGGACCTGGTGCTGGTGCCGGATCAACACCAGCACGTCTCAATAAAGCTTCTTCTGACCATGTCTGATGATCTCGGTACGCGGATTTATCCTCTTCTCTGATTGAAGATAAAGCACTTCCCACAACAGCTCCCGCGGCAGCTACTCCTCCAACCACCGTCCTGCTCACACCATCAAAAACCTGTTGGGGGCTAGGGGTCCTTCTCAAAGCACCAGACATGCGTGCCATATAACTGTTCGACTCGTCTGGTCGCTGTTCAATTGTGCCAAACCCCACCTCTCCTGGGCGCACGCCATCTCGGTATGAGGGGGGTCCAATGCCAAAGCTTTCGTTTACGTTTCTGCCATAGTTTTGTTGATATGGGTCAGGTCCAATTTCCGGTCTGGGTTCCTCATCTTCATCGTCATCGTTCCTTTCGCTCCATATCCAGGTGATGATTCCAACTGTTGCGACAGTAACTGTCACAGCCAGAGGAATCCAGTATGAGTACGCGCCACGACGCGTTGCCGCGGAGCTTCGGCTTCTGCGCTCGTAGGAAAATGACATTGGGCCGTTCTTGACAGCTCAGCGGCGCATCGTACGGTTTTCTCCAGCCCTCCCGCAGAGTCGTAAGGTGGTGATACAGTATATTGGAGGTGATGGTGATGTTGGCGCATAGAAGCCGCAAATGAGGTGGTTGAAAATAGCAAAATAGCGAGGCTGGTAGCCAGCACCAGCTTCCTCCATGGAGCTAGCTGACACCCTCTGCGTTGTTGACTTGGGGGCTCGGGGTGCTTTCCATTTCCCGCTATTGGACCGCTCAGTGGAGAGATGAGCCGAGGTCCACACGTGATTACGCTTTTTTCGATGACTAAGCATGCCTTTTCTTTTGAGCAATGAGTCCTCTTTCATCCATCACCACTTCTGGAACTCGTCATATTCTGATATCATTCCAACACCCCTCGTCATCTCCACCTCAGCCTTCGTCCGAGCTGCTGAAAAACATCCCGATACTCCAAATATCTGAATCTGTCGATAAGAGTGCGGAGATCCTGTCTTCGATATCTGACCATCATTTCGGCGGGGCTTCATTATTGGGTGGGATAGATATTGATATTGGAAATCCCGAGGAAGAAAGACAATAGTTGTTTGGAACAATGCCTCACGCTCTACCGATGCCGTCGTCAGGGCTACAGGCCATTATTCTCTGTGGTCCCGGTTCATCGTTCCCAACTTTCACAGCCAACCCAGATCAAAATCCCAAGGCTCTCATACCAATAGCTAATCGGCCGATGGTATGGTATCCTATAGATTTCTGTTATCGAATGGGTGTCACTAGTAAGTACTGTGATTTCTCCGTAGTCTCGCTTGGATTTTGTCTCGTTATTTCTCATTTCATCATATCCAATTCAGCACCAAATCCTATGAGTCACATGATGGATTGTTGCGATTTATACCATCAGTTTATTCAAAAATGAAGTTGATTTTTATCAAAATGGAAGGTCATATCTGTGTCTGTTTCATCTCCTGAATCTTTAAGAGATAATGTATTGCGTTTCATAGCTATTATTCTGACGTCTTTTCTAGGTGTCACTCTTGTCGCTCCACCTTCATCTGCGCCTGCAATCGCAGCCGCACTAAACACCAATCCTCATTTAACGAGCGTAGCTCCACAAAAAGCACCAAAACCAGATTTACTTGTTCCACAAGGCCTTGATCAGAACACTGGAACAGCTGAGATTTTTCGGCTACCAGAAGTTCGTGCAATAATCAAAGGGGATTTTGTCGTATTACCATGTGATTTGGTATGTGAGCTAGGTGGTGAAACTCTACTTGCAGCATGGATGGGGAAGGAGGCTGTTTTTGGGGCTGCCACTGATAGCCAGACCGCGAATGGTACGAGAAGAGGGGGCTTAGGTGTATGGTATGAGACAAAGGGCGAGACGAAAATAAAAGGGGAAGAGACCGATTTCATCGCTACATCACCACTTCAGCCTGGCCCAGTACCGCCTTCAAGATCATCACTCATGTCGCACGTTTCAAAATTGGTATACTCGGTACCAACAGATACTTTGAACGATATCACAGAAGCGAAAAAGAGTCTTCCAGTTCGTCACGCATTGATCCGGACCCACCCTCGATTAAGGATGTTGAGCTCTCATCGGGATGCTCATATTTACGTCTTTCCTGCTTGGGTTGTGGACATAATCAACAGCAATGAACAAATGGATAGCATTGGAGAAGATGTAATTGGTTGGTGGGCAAAGTCCGAATGGCAAGAAGGTCTCGCAGAGAAGCTGGGCCTTCAGGAAGTATTTGAAAGTCCCAATAAAGCTGACGGTGACGACAATCTACTTGATAATGCTCCACAGCATGACATCGACTCGGGAAGCCTGAGCACAACCTGGACGTCGAGTCTCCGAAAGTCTCCTTTAGATGAAACGGGAAATGCTAAGCCAAAATTAGTTGTCCCTCCGATCTTAGCATACATCCACCCGAAAGCAGAAGAAGGCACTCAGTCACCATTGATAAGACGGGTCGATACAGCGCCATTGTTGTTGTCAATATCTCTTCAAATTGCTAAACTGGAGGCAATCGATACCGTTGGTCGGGATGCTTCTTCGCCATTCGCTCATCAGAGCAAAGTGGCTTATCCCGAGGGAATTGCTCAACGTACTACTGTTACCAAACCAGATAGTCTCCTTGCAGAGAATGTCACGGTTGAGGAGAAGTGTTCGATCAAGGAATGTGTGATTGGCGCCAATTGTCAGATTAAACAGGGGGCCAAACTAACGAGGTGCTTGCTAATGGATGGTGTTGTCGTTGGCAGGGGCTGTAAGCTAACAGGATGTATTTTGGGAAGAAGAAGTGATATCGGTGAGGACTCAGTACTGCTGGATTGCGAGGTCCAAGAGAATCTTTTGGTGGAACCTGGGAGTAAGTCATCTACTCCAGTCTCCCGCACAGTGCTGACATTATTACAACTATAGCGGAGGATAAAAATAACAAGATCATGAGTTCAGAGGGTATGGAAGCAACGGAACAGGAGATCCAAGATTTTGCAGACGACTCAGCTGTGGATGACGGAGAATCTATTCCAACAGAAGTCTGAGTACCAACG
The DNA here is from genome assembly GCA_900536425.1 of Hymenoscyphus linearis. Classification (NCBI taxonomy): domain Eukaryota; kingdom Fungi; phylum Ascomycota; class Leotiomycetes; order Helotiales; family Helotiaceae; genus Hymenoscyphus; species Hymenoscyphus linearis. Next base: position 94,039 of record UNPR01000083.1, read on the forward strand.
ATTGCCCCAAGGTTCATCACAAACAATTAGGGAATTTCTTGCGAGCAATATTGTAATGCCCAGATCGCATCATGCTACGGCGGCTGTTGTGGAATGAGCACGGCATTTTGCGTAACACGAAATCGAGTTCCCAACACACCCATAGTCTGCGTTGCGTGACAGTATTTGTCAAAATCGATATTCGAATTAAAACGCCAGTCATACTAAGGTCGGCGTTTCCAAGCTGCCCGTAATACCACGCCCTATGTCGCCCATGACAGGCTTCTAGAAGGTCATTCATGTGCAAGTAGATGAACTTTGTTCAAGGTGAGGGGTCAGTTATCTTCGCATGTAGTTGACCCGGTCATGATTTGTGGACAAGCATGATAGGATTGGTCCTCAGGCAACTTCCAACACTCTTCAACTATTTAGCGGGAAGGCAGAAGAACTATTTTAAAATATTTCACCAACCCATGCAATGCAAGATCTTCATGGTTCCATACCGCTATTTCCTGTCGATGTCGTACCATATTTCCTTTCTAGGAACTTGCTACATTTGCTTCTCGAAACCGCCTCCAGAGTTCAAAAGTTCAATGCAGAATCTCTTTTCTCTTTCTTGCTAAGTCTTTCCCCTTTATTTACAGATCAGAGATACAGGATTAGTCCTGTGCAAGATGTACCCAGGTATTCATGGGTTGTGCAGTAGTCAGCGAGAAGAACCAACATACGTACATATGTTTGTACTCTATGCCCCCATCTAAGGGTTCCGCCCCCATTCTAATTGTTTATTCATATGCTATATAATATATGCCGCTTGGATACGCAGGTGCAGGCGTGTGTGAGTGCGTCTCCCGAGCTTCGGCTCCAAGTTTTGCAGATTGTGAACGCCTATCGTGACATAGCAAGCTGAGGGATCACTTGGATATTTTTCTTTGGGTGGTGCCAAGGTAAGGCTTACGGAGGTTCATGGGCGTTTCTTCTTCTTTTTGCTTTCGATTGTGCCCACTCGATCACGCACTGCAGTATGCTGCTCACATGGGCGGCTTTACCGCTGTTCCAGCCCCCCGTTTTGCTTCGGGGACGGCACACAGTACCTTGGGGCTGAGATTTCGCAGGTGGAGGTGTAGGGTGGAGGAACATAACCAGTTATGTACTGTACCAGAATACGTATAGCAGGCATTCCTTTTTTCTACCCCTCTTCCCCGCATTATCTTGTGAAGGGAAGGCGTTTCGGGCGGCGTTTATTGTTACGAGCCTTCTTTTGGGAGGTGCTTGTTATTTCGTTTTGGTGAAGAAAATTTTCTTCGTTTTTCGTTTTGTTTCAGAGACAAAAGCAGCTTTGAAGGGAAAAGCAACGGAAGGTTGGCTCACGATGTTCCTTTTCTCCTACGATTCCTCGGCTATGCGGTTGCAAATGGTCGTGGAATGTGTTAATGGGAAAGTTTATTTCGACCCTTGGGAACTGAGATGCCGGTTGTACAGAATATAGAGATATGTTTGTTGGAAGATGTACCGTATTAACTCGACAGGATGGTCCAAAGTGGGTGTGGGGGTGTTTTAGCCTTGGCCACACCAAAACCCCCTAGATTTGCCTTTTTCTACCTCTTTTAGAGTACGTCAGAACTCGGAGTACGTCTAAAAAGGATAGAAAAGTGGGCTTTATAGAGCCTCAGTAGTGAGTCGGGGCCAAAATCTGCGACTTGCTATACCACGGCACATCCGATTCCACCACTCCCCGACTTTACCACGTTTGGACCATCCTATCGAGTTTGGTTGTTGGTTTCTGTTTCCGGTAACCAGGGCGTACATCCCACCCGTTCCATGCACGTGGGGAAAAAGGCTTGATCGATATCCCATGATTGGGTTGATATTCATGGAGATCGCATAGGGGTACATGCGGGCTGACATACATCGGTGAACAATCTGGCGAGTAAGTGACGCTTGTTTGAGTTACATGGCATTGTTGAGCCGTTTTCTTGGGGGTCGTTGCGAAAAGTAGTGAGGATTTGGGAGGTCACTGGCACGCTGGTTATCTGCATTTGCCCAGCTTACTCTTTTTACCCTGTCTTTTGTTACGAGGACTGGGTAAAGTCCTTTCTGTGTGGTTCGATTTTTCATTCCGATAGTGGGCCCCGGGCAAGCCTGGTGTTTCCCCCTGTGTGGCCCACGGGGAGATGTAGTTGGGACTGGAATGGATATTCTTGAGAAGTTAGTTGTATTATATATTGCGCACTCTGGTTGGTCAATTCATTTGTGTAACCATTGACAATGCATCGGGTAAGAATTGCTTTTTTCTTGTCCATATTTGCTCTCGGATACCCGAAAGCGGAAAGCTTACCATACCGGTATTCTTTAGACCATTGGACATTCTATTCTTTGCGGAGCGGTTTGAAAGAAACTTATTCGTTGGAGATGCCCAGGTGGTTTGTGTACTCGAGTAACGAGACTTGAGATCGAGAGTCAATATCCAGATTGGGGAATTCCTTATGTAATCTCCTCCGATTGATTACTGGTATTTTTTTCATTTAATTTCGGGGTTTGAAGCGGGGGCAGGGCTATGGTCTAGAACGGTTCTTGGTCTAGACCGATCATTGGTGGCTATGCTGGAATTACTCGCAGAGTCAAATCAGAGTCTGGCTGAAGAAGTGATTTGAATATTCGAAGTGTACTGTGTACAGTAAAAGAGCGGACAATTCGAAATCTCCATCCATCATATTCCCTCCGTGAAGACCATACAGTCGCTATAATCTGAAAAGACCAAAGATCGACCTTCAAAGAGGCAATAGAAAAGAGTGCCTACTACTGGAGTACTCGAGTACGAGTACATGCAGGGGTAAAACTTTGACAGGAGAAGCCACCGATTCCGTCAAAAATACAGTAAATATATCACAAAATTCGGACCACTTCATGATTCAGAATGAAACATATGATGTGTATCTTCGCTTCAAGAAATGTATCCATGACAGATCGAAGATCATCGAACCTAACAAATAGCTGGTCGTCATCGAGTCGATTTGGTGGGTTACATCGTGGAACTTCTGTTACTTCTCTTCTCAACCTAAGGTCTGGACTGACAGGGCGTAGGAGTAAGCATGCCACGCTTGGCCAGAACCACTTAAAAAGAGGGTCTAATCATGGCTCTCCCCCAAGTAAAAGTTTTGGCATAATTATAATAATATTCAGCTTTTTCCTGTTATAATAGAAATAATACCTACCTAGGTAGGTATAATCAAGTCCCTGATTATATAATTATAACATCCCTACACGCTCGCTCTGAGTCGGATCGGTGGATGAATTAAAGTTTCTAATGGGAAAGCTTGAGTGAGAGATCGCATACCGGTACGGTAATCTCTGTTCAACGTTACGCATCGCGGCATCGGGAGGACGACATGAGGCTCAATCGACGGTTGACAAGGGTATATCGACGTCTCGAGTATGTTCGAGTAGTATAAATTCATTATGGAAGGAAGAGAAATACGTCGGATGTAGTCGGATGGATCCGTAGAAACCACGCCGAGTTGGAGGCCCCTTCGCTCCTCTCATGCCTGTGGTGCTTGCATCGTTCTGAAAATGATTAGCATATAATCCAAGAGTATAGAATATAGTTTTCGTACCTATAGTTATCATCATCATATCTGAATCGCTGGGTATGCCCCCATACCTTCTTGTTTCGCTTCATACAAGCATCACACCATCCGGCCGCTGGCTCCTCTTGAATTATACAGCCTCCTCGACTACTTGGCAGCTCCCATTCGGAGTTTCCGCATTTTCCGGTTTGTTGTTTATGAAAACACTGCCTTTTATTGAGATCTTCTCCTTTAGCTTTGGCGCAATTGTGGCATATGAATATCAGACGAAAACACATTATGAAGTGGGGACGATATTTGGAGGCTGTTTACAGCGTTTGGAGCTAGAAATGGATGTTGAGAGTATAGTATAACAATAAAAGAACTTCAAAAGGGGGAGGAAATATACAAATTCAAGGTCGACTTTCATTACCACAATAGTACCACCAACTGGCAGATAACTTGACCAATTCCAATACAAGGAAGACCAACAATGACCCCAGTTTTCAGCTGTTTGCACCCCTCATATACACTCTTGCTATGTACAGGCGGTGTATGGGGAAACAACAAGATCACGCATAGCCGGATTTCTGCAGAGAATCCCGGGGCTCTGGCTAAGATATATCACTCTGGACAAATCGCTGTTGATGAGATCCTACGCCTGCTCGTGAGGACCAAAGGAAGAAGAGAATATCTTAATTTGACCAGGGCAATGCCACTAGGGCCATATCATACCATAGAACAGGACCAGAGACCACGAGATGTCAAAGACTAGTCGCAACAGAGAATAAGGACAATGGCTATAGGAGCGGGAAAAGTCCCCGGTTCCCCATCTACTTGTGGCGACGTGTATCAAGATCCCTATGAGAATATATTGGTGAAAGTTAGTGCTGATGCTTGGCTCATGTGCAAACCCCAATCACTACTGTCGACAGCCCACGGGTATCACTTGCATCCGGTCCCAAACCAACATCGTGAACGACAAGAAGAGTATGAAATTATGATACGTACGAAAACCAACAGCTTGGTAACCCTTCACAATCAATCTCAAAGTAGATGAAACAGGTGATCGGCATTCGAAATCCAAAAGTCAAAAGTAGCAGGAAGCCATAAGAGCCGTATGAGTACACCTGATCAGGTTTGGAAAGAATAGCCAAATAAATCGGAGAAGGCTCCGTCTGGAATGGGATTTCAGTTTACGATAAATAATCAAGGACTGAGCAGAGTAAGTGCTTGGACCTTTTTCCACAGTGATGTCAACATCATGATATCGCAAGCATTACTTAATGGAGAAGAAAGACAGTGATTGTGGAATCGTTATGATCGCGCGACTTTCAAGTTCGACGAGTCACTAGGAAAAGGAAACTCGCGTAGATTTCGAGGTCCCCGAACAGACAGTTCCCGCTTCTGACGATAGAAGTGAAGGAACTCGCAACACCTTGGGGAAAAGACGGCAGCGAAAGTTCAAGGAGCTAGCAGGGGATTTATCTCCTTCCAGACAGTCAGCGAGGGGTATTCTCAATGTTGGTGCTGTGGTGTGCATAAGTGGCTGAATCTACGCAGCTGCATCGAAAAGCTGTGGGTGAGGGGTATTATTGAGCCCCCCATCGTGCCGTCCGATTTCTGATATCTGATAGGTTGGGCAACGACAAAACCTTCCTTGTGATTTTGGGAAAATAATTGGCCCCCAATCTAATATAGAACAATGCATTGTCTTCTGCTCTTTGACCAACTGTGACAATCGTTGGTGATGCACAGGAAAACCTTGGATCATTTTCTGACCACTCGGAGTCTTCATCGACTGTTGGGAAAAACCCAACAATAAGACCGAAAGAATCAAGGTCATTCTTCCCTTTTTACTGGCAGAGCCACATAACGCCGGATCTCCTCGACTTGAGACAATAAAACCGATAAGGTACAGTACGTACGGTTAGCGGCTCTGCAAACCAATTAAAGTCATAACCAGAACATCAACTTGGCAGAGCAGTAATAATGGCCGCGAATTCTGTGATAAACAAAACAGTTAGACAGTCTAGACTATTATTCATAGAGGATTTCAAATTGCATATAAACTCTTCATGAAGACAAAACTCGAAAGCGATGTGCGATGAGTGAACGACGTAAGAAAAGGGGGAATATGATGTGACTTGACTCACTGCTTCCAATAAGACACTCCTAATGCAGGTGTACTCTTTCATGTGTCTCGGCGAGACGATGAGACGGGTTGGACATTCCAGTAATACATGCCCCCCCATTCCTACGGACTTATTGAGAATTTGAGATCTCCCACTAGGAATGGACCTGCTTTGTTTATCAGACAATGTCGATCTCCCGACAATGCATTTTATCATTATTTACTAAAAAGTGGCGGGGTGGAAATCTTGGTATCGCGAAGCCACGCAGTAACGCAGCAGTCTACTCTTGTACTTGCCACTTCCAACGCGGTCACAAACTCCAAATTTTCCTTTTGACCAGCCCGTACTCGAGTAATGTGAAAATTGAGGCGTACCAACCTGCGTTAGTTATGCAGTCAGAAATGGGGGTTTGACAGTACTCTTTTAAGAGAAGCTTAGTCGCCCTTCTCAAGGGGTGAGGGAGTCTGCAAGGTACACCAATCGCCAAGTAACTCTTCTCCTTGTATCGATATATTTTTACTACTTGTTAAAGTTGGGGTAAAAGTCAGGGGGCCTTCGAACCGTTGGAAGTAACTTCGGGGAATGGAGAAATACAGTTGGTAGGAGCTTGAGGAAATACACACCTTTCTGCGGGGACTGATATCATGTAGAATTCCGCCCTCGTCCCAGGTTCCAGAATCTGAGAACTGTTTTTCGCCCCTCGGTAGCCCTCCAACATTCCGACCACCAACTATCCGCTTATCAAAGTAACCCACCCCCAAAGACGCGACTCACCTACGCGACTCATCCGTCCCTCTGCTCGAGTACTCAATAATTCAGATAATCCCCCGTGAGTCCGTCTCGATATTTCTCTCCTTGTTGCAGTGACACCTTTGATGGAGCAATATCTTAGTTTGTCCTGGTCTTGATCTCTCCATTTCCTAGTGATAAATGGCAGGAGACTTCTCCCTTTCACTATCCCATAAGTCTCTTGAGGATCATTCACTCATTCCAAGGTCAACAGAACCACCACCAGTCATTTCCGCACTCGAAATCCACATTCTCATAGACAACAAGAACAACTATTGTTGGTAACCTTCTTTGACCGAGTTGAAAAACAACGGCTAATAGGATGGGATAGAACCTCATACGCCATATATTCTATATAAATATGTTTGCCGATCAACCTTCTGATCAGTCGACCTGTGTTTCCCCGCCGGGTTGTCATTCGATGAGCTCTTCTTTCTCTTCGGACGCCTCGTCCTCATGGGAGATGTTAGAAACTCCCAATTCAACTCCCAGAGCACCATCAGAATATGTGAAGGTCGAAGGAAGTTTCATGTCGTCGTCATTCTACACACCTGAAAGATTCGACAACGTTTCACATTTCTCTGCGTCGGCGATGGGCGAGGAGATTTTCCAAGCACCAATTTCATTCCACGAAGGCACTAAGCCTTTGAGAAATCAGAACGACTTTTCGTTCGATACTTTTACAGGTTATAACAATCGTATGCATGACTATATGGGCTGTGACGGTCTTCCCAGTGCAACTCCATCACTGGATGTGGACCTCTGCTCACCAAACTCTGGCTCTCAAGCGTCTCCCACGGAAACTGATTTCGTTATTCCATCAGAAACGACGTTCATCAATTCTCTCGATGTTCATTCCCCAGTTCGTGCAATCAATTCTATGCACTTCGACCTCCAATACAACAGCCCTTGTTCAGACTTTGGCTCCGACTTCCCGTTCACGGGGTCGCCGATGAATAACATGTCTGGAGGTATGCATTATTACGTACCACCTGTATATAAGGAGCCCAATTCGGCATCAACAACTCCATTAAGGCCCTCTGGCCTTCGGCAACCAGTCTTTGGTGAAGGTCTCCCAACATCCACGGCATTACACTTCGTACAGTCCCTCCAGAGCCCGCCTCGGTTTCAGGACCCCAATAACTCTCGACTGTCTCGAAGAAAGAAGCTTCGTGAGAACAAGAGGGATTGTATTGTTGCTGGTAATACAGATATAGCGATACAGAAATGTCCGCAATTCCCCTGCTTTTGGGTCCATAATGGCCAGAAATGCGTAAAGAAGTTTATGAGAAAAGAGCATTTGCGAAGACACGAGAGGACCCACACCAAACAGGACAACTTTCCTTGCCCCTTTTGCAAAAGGCCGTTCAACCGCAGCGACAACTTAAAGCAACACGTTATAATACACACAAAATCCAAAAGCAAAGCCTCGCGCACCGACTACCACCCAGAAGCGGCGGCATATCTCCGCGAGTTGGAATCGAAGAGCAAAACACGGAAGCCAAGAGTACCGGCATACGAAGACTGAATGGATTCGTCTGTTCAATTCCCCGGCACTTGTTGTTGACATGAGGTTTTCGCTGTCTCTGACGGCGACTGATGACATAGCAGAAGCGCTTGATCTTCTGGCATCAACCTCATCGGGAAGGTTCAATGCGTTTGATGTTTGAATGAATATTGTTAATGATGGGATATCGTGGAAAGACCAATGTGTAGATGACGAGCTCAACAAAGCCTTTCCTTTCAATTTCATTTGGTTCTAACGGTCCAAATTCCTCGAAGGTTGCGTTGTTATTGGCACCGGCTCAATGCTGATACATTTATTCTTTCTCCTATCTTTATCCCTTTCTTCACATGTATTAATTGGAACCTCCTTTCTGTAACGAGGTTGGAAATGTTGAATATTTGGCTAGGGTGACCTATGAGCACCGAGTATTAGCTCGAAGTCTTTTGGGTAGTTGTACTGTCCTTTCTTTTTGTCTTTTTTAAGGAGCGGGATTGGTATAGTTAAGGGCTCCGGATAGGAATGGTCTCTGCGTTTGAATAAGATTGGAGGATATAACACGGTCGTTACAAAGCTGTAAAGGAATTGGAAGAATCGCTCAGGCGGGTATTCTATGAAGCTAATCGTTCCTTCATAAAAGGATCTGAAATTTGTATTTCTTAGCACATCATCTGAAAATTCTAATCAATAAGGACAATCAGTTGCCACATGCTCAGTTGTATTTCACACAAGTTTTCCCTGCCAGATGTAATAGAGTTCATGGCCTGAAGTGAGCGAGTAGCCCAGCTTTGGTGATTCCGAGGCCCAAAAGTTTCACGTAATTATACTTTGAGGCGGTCCCGATTTCTGGAATTGATACCCGTTCGCTTCTTCATAAGACACGGCCATGCTAGTTGTGCAGCGCATCTGGGACGGTGGGACCTGCATTTATTTAGCGTTGGGACCTGCTTATGCATGTAGCCGCGATGCATATGCAACTGCTGCAGATTGATCGAGTTGATGAAGGACTGAGTCAGGTATGTTGGTGTTGCGGCAAAAGCAACATAACTTCTGCCAAACAACAACTTCCGAACGAATGTAGCTGTAATTGATGATGATGTTGTAGGCGAGATCAGCTTTCGGTTATACCTCGGGGGTATTTCCCAAAGAGGCAGCCTCGGAATCAAAGCCATTCTTAGTATACGTAAGGATCAGCGCTAAAAACCCCAACGACGACATCCTCAAGGTTTCAATGATATATTTTCCGCCCTACAACTCGAACTTCGACTGGGTTTGAATTACACGACCGAGAAATTCAAGCAAGAACGATAAAAAGGAAGCTGTTCTTACCTCCGAGTTATTAGCCAGTCAGCAAGGAGAGGGGTATCTGTCAATACAACTCAAGTGTAATGATTTTCCAATATCTTAAATGTTCTCCATATACTAGTAGCTGAGACTTATCCTTGAGATAATGTTTCCTCTCTCCAGAGATCTCCAATATCCAAAGATAGATAAGTGGCAAGCTGAGTTGGTGTGTGACCGTCAAACCTACCTAGGTATTTCTGTATTTAGTTTTGTCGAGTGGCATTGATTCTACATATTTCCAAGCCCCTGCGGATAAGCGAAACAAACGTAGCTGATGTCTTCCAGTAGGAATTCATGAGAAGCCCTATCAAATTGCTGATGGGAAGACTTGATCTTGCCTTGCCTTAAATATTATTCATGTGCAACTTCTTCAGGAATCTAGAATGAGGAGGTCTGAGGAGACGGAAATACGCGAATTGAGACGCGAATTGAGGCTTTGATGATCTTTGAGGAAAGTACATTTACCCCTGTTATATCGCATTCAGCCACTGATTATTCAAAAGAACAGACGTAATCCCAGAGTTTCTTCTCGTGCAATCTGAACTTCCACATGAGATCTGAAGACACAACCCTAAGCATTCGCTGGAGCGTAACTCTAGTTGTCATTATGCTGGCTAGATTGAGTTTTCTCCATCCTGATTGCAGTTTTCATGGATATAGCACATTGGAAGGACAAGAAGAATTCCCAGGAGACAGTGAATATTCTAACACAATATCTCACTGTCTAAGGCGTTCTGATATTAGAACCAATGACACTTTGGTGCTACAAGCTCGGACCACTTAAGCAGCTTTAACAAAGCCGACCACCACCACAACCCTCGTTTTTCGGTTTCGTTCTGCAGGATTCACATGGTACTCAATCCATCGATTGTGCTTTACTATTTGTCATATTTGGAGCCCTGAGCAATTGAAAATGGCGCACCTACCATCCTACAAGCAGGCAATTGATGGTCCAGGCATCCCCCTCCTCATTTCAGGCTACCTGTGCACAGCAGAGTTACTTGTTTGCGCTCGCGTAAACAAGGAATGGCACAGCATCTTTAACCCTCTAGTCTGGGAAGATCCCATGGGCATCATTGCGAAACAAAGTAATCCATTCAGTAAGTTTTCCATATCATTGTTAGACCAGATCTATACTAACATTTCAAACAGGGAATTCTTATCAATTCTTGACACAATTATCGGCTCTTGCAAAAGATAGTGCAGAAAGAACTTGCGATTTAATCACCACCCTGGACTTCCGCCCAATTCTCTCTCTCCGCCATCTAATTCAACACCATAGACAATACAGCGATTACGAAAACCTCCTTACCACCCAATTGGTTTCCAAAACCTCCTACGCCCACCTCCGCAACATTCGCTTCGTAATATTCGAGGGTCTAAAAATGGAAGAATACAAGCCTCCATTTGTATTGGAGAACTCTCCTCTACAATATCTTATGGACTCTCTACAGTTCAGAAAGATCCTCGCAGTCAGCGTCCATGGAATGCAACAATTGGATCCAACTTGGCTCGTGGAATTTCCCTATCTTGTGTATCTTGATATTTCGTACACAGCGAGAGCAGAGAATTTTGCGAGGTGGTTTAATACCAATTTCTTTCGGTTTTTGCGGGTGTTGAAGATGAGGGGTTTGAGGCTTACGGATAATCTTGTTCCGTCTCTTGTTTATTCTACGGACAGGAAATTGTGGAGTTTAGGTGAGCTTTTATTTCCTATTTTCTTTCGTTCATTATATCAGCGTGATATTATGTTTTTCTGAAAGTATCGGAAACCCAAATTCTGCATTCTGCAAAGGGGTTCATAGTTTACTGTATGTATACTCAAGATATGAGTGCGAGATTATGTTTTGGGAAGAGTTTCCGAGATCAAAACCTTGCCAACTTGGTTACGATGTACCAAATACTTACAATCGCCTCAACCTCTTTACTTTAATCCTTTTGTTCCGAAAAGCATAATATTGGACGAACGGAGTAGCGCGAACTTGTTGCTTTTCAATCATCTGAAGTCACTTTCATTCTTATTTTCCTAACCTATTTGGAGGACATATATTTCATAGAAAGTTCTCACAACTATTGTTGTTATCTCTCTTCTTTCCTTCCCTTTCAGTTATTCCAAATTTTGAAACGATACGTTTCTTAAAAATCTGTCAATACTGTTCGTGTTATCTCTTAACTTTTCTTTAATATCACTACATGGAACACTGTTAAAGCAAAAGTTGGTATGGCATCTTCTCAAACTCCAAGTAGAATATCATTGCGCAGACTTTCATTTGCTATTTATTAATTCCAAGTTTACCGGAAAACATGATTTAAGTTTACGGTATCAGATCGCTTTTACTCATCCATTCAAACTTCCTCTCTTTTCATGCCATTCCGTATGCTATAAATACCATATCATTGCCCCTAAATTTTAACCAAAAAACATAAAAGAAATGCTAACTCAAGACCAGACCTTCGCGACAATTTTCTCACCGACCTCACCGTCCACCACCTCCTTCACTCCTCCTTCCAACCCCAAGTCCCCGTTCGCGACGGCCCCCACTCCCGCTTTAGCAGTGAAGACCTATTTTCGCATCCACCGGAATACGAAAGACCACAACATTTTGCTGTAGACAATTCTACTGCAATGAGCAAATTCCTAGCAAAAGACCGCTCCGACACTCTCTCCGACATAACCTCCTACCTAAAATCAACGGGGAACCTCCTCAAGACCAGTCCAGTCCTAGACAAAGACGACGCACTCAACCAACCAACCGGTCTAACACACCTCTACATCTCGGGTAACAAGCTTACAAACCCCTCCGCCGAACTCCTACTCTCTCAAAATCGCCTGTTGGTATTAGATATCGGACCCATTGAACTCCCTCCACCACAAGAATATCAATTACCATATACGACGGCTCTCGGAACGGCGGATGCTTCAGCAATCGCCTTCGACTTTAAATGTCGTCTCAAAGTCCTGCGAATCCATCACTCGATTGTAACATCCATACCCACCATCCTCCCCTCCTCATCCTCCTCTTCCTCCCCACAGCGGTACCAAAAACACCATCTCCACCACTCCGAACTAATCATACCGAAATACATAAATGAACTCGGTCCATTCATGCCAGAAAAGAATCACGGAATTGAGAATTTAACACTAACACACCTCCCCAAAACCTCCTATGGTCCAACAATCGAGCGTCTTATAGCTTTCCTTGATGCTTGTGCGCAGCAGGAAGCCCTTCTCAAAAAGACTAAGGAGGGAATGGTGGGGGGTAGACGGAAGCCAGAGGTTTTACCTGGATTGAAGGTTTTGAGATTGGAGTTCTTACGTCTGGATTTGAAAGCTGGTGCCGGTGTTATGGCTACGTCTGGGGATGAGGATGTGGAGAGGTTTTTGGCTGAGTCTGAAGGGGACTTTTCGTTTTTTGAGGATATGGGGTTAAGTAAGGATGATGGGAAAGAGAAGGGGGAGGGCGGGAAGAGGTTCGAGCCGAAGGAGGAGGAGAAGGATGTTGTGGAGTGTTTGAAGAGATACAGAGTGGAGAATAAGGGGAAGTGGAGTGGGAAGTTGGAGATTGTTTTTATGTGATGGGGAGACTTTGTTTTTCCGCCTGGGATAGTTGGGGCTACATTATGACTGGGTCTGGTAGGGACTGAGATTTCTTTGGACTCTTGGAGTTCATTCTGTTCAAGTAGAATTTCGTTTGGTACGACTTTGGTCCTGATTTATACGCAGAGCAGCAAGCAGGAAATGAATCACGAATTTTATACCACGTCAAAAACATGAATGGCACCGCCAGAATACGCTCGAAGTCTTTTTAGATTAGACTCTTATCTAAACCTAGCAAGACTTATAACGTGCAATTTTAAATCGCCAGATAACCTTCAAAATCTGTCAAACTCCCCACCAGCTACCAACCTCTGATCATAACAAGCCATTAACTTCTAAGCATGATTAATGTACAGTACCAGCCAAAAAAGAATGCCTGCCCTGAAAGACAATGACACCCCAGCATTAAGCTCCCCAGCAAGTTCTGTACCATTACTCCTTCTTCACAGGAACAAGTCTAACCATCAATGGATCCTTACTGAAAAAGCCTCTACACTTCATCTCACTCATCCAATTACCCTTCCATCCCTCAACACGCTCTAAATCAAACTCCAAAAGCAGGCTAGCAATAACAAGCTTCATCTCCAATTGCGCAAAAGTCTTTCCAATGCACGCCCTTGGACCAACCAAGAAAGGCTGGATAGCCTTTCGCTTATCATTCCTGAATTCCGCGGGTGGGTCAGCAAGCCAGCGCTCTGGGACGAATTCCTTGGGCTTGAAGAAGTTGTAGGAACAATGGCCGGTGGAGTAAATGTCGACTGCTACGCGGGTGTTGGGTGGGATGGTATGGCCGCTGATCGTGAGGTGGTGGCCGGAGGGAGTGAGACGACGCATGTGGCCTGGGACTGGTGGAAAGAGACGGAGAACTTCGCTGAGGACGGCGGGGAGGTAGGTCAGGTTTAAGAGTGTGACGCTGTTAATTTCTTCTTGGGAGGAGAAGGAAGTGCGAATTTCGTGGGTGAGTTTTGAAAGGACACGAGGATTCTCGAGAAGGTAGTATGTTAGGCCTGAGAGGAGGGTTGCCGTGGTTTCGGAGCCGCCAATGATGAATGAGACACAGGTTTCGAGAAGCTCTTGGTAGGATACACCTTCGGTCTGATTTAAGTTCTTGAGAGCTGGTTGGACACTGATCAAGGTTAGATTTGTTTGAGCTGAGGAAGGAATAGTACTTGCAAGTCTTTGCGAGTTTCAGTATCACCGAGTCGTTTAGTCAACATATCTTCAGTCATACGAGTATGCTTTTCTGCAGCGTCTCTTGTCTTTTTGGGAACAAGAGACATCAAAAGGGGAGTAAGTGGCCAAAAGTTTTGCGTCATTCCGAGAATTGCTGCTCCAGTGGCATAGCCAAACACATTTCCAATCCAACTCTTGATCCAGTTAGGATATCATAAAAAGTAGGAGAGCTTTGAGAGAACTTACATGCAACGTGGTAGTTTTCAGACAATCAAATGAAGTACCGAAAGTGAGCTCTCCACCAACGTCAAAAGTAACAAAGTTATACCATTTGCACATATCTAGCGGGTTGTCACAATTCTCCTTCAAGGCCTGGACAAACTGAGAAACGTATTTAAGCAAAATCGGCTCTTGTCCTCGTCTTGACCGCTCGGAGAAAGAGACTACAAAATTTCCTCTGCTACTTGTCAGTTTGGCTCTCATTCATACATGTGCTTACTTGTAGTTAACCTACCTGATGCGAGAATGAACATGGTCAGCAAGCGGGTAAGGGCCAAGACCACTGACACCACTCTGGGGAGGAATCCAATCTGTGGGGTTCTTCGCTAGTTGACCTAATCCAGGTACCTTTTTCACGTAGATATCATGCCAGGCTTCCTCGTCGATGAAAGAGATCTCTCCAGGTGCCAATCGAATTGTTGGACCGTACTCCTCATGGAGCTCAGCGATTTTGAAAGGGAGTTGACCCATCACAAAATGGTAAGCATACGGAAGCCGAGTCATGGCCCAAAGAGGCGGACCAGGGAATGAAGCCAATGGGTGCAAGGTGATACGGTATATGGCAATTGCCAGTGCGAGGACCATTGGCTTGACATTTGTTAGCTTGAAATGGAATCTCAAAAGGGGCAGGGGAGGTTGGCAAAGGATAATATGGGTTTTAGGCTCTCTTTCTCTCAACTACTGATATAGAGTCCTATTCATCATTTGATAGGAGAAAGGATTGAACTTACACGCAACATAAAGAGCATGGCAATAGGCAATGAAGTGATAGTTTGAACTGCCTGAGTTACGGAACTTTCAATCATTTTCGCTGTAACTGTGAGTTGAATTTGAAGTTGTTGACAGTATGATGGTACCCTGTGGTTTTGTATAGCAATATACTAGTATTACTGGTCGTGATCTTCAAGTAGGCACCAGGATGAGCCAATTTTGCCGAACAAATCGGAGACTAAAACAGAAGAAGCAAGGAGTTCTTTGTAGGTTTAGGACCTCTTGTCTCTGTTAGAGCGTTGCCCAAGTTTGTGATTGGTTTAGGTTTTTTTAGGAAACGAAGGGGAAAAAAAGAGGGTGAAGAGTTTTCTCTTATAGTGCGAGAGGTCATTCACTCAGGCCTCCGGTAGTCTCCAGTTGGGATGTGGATAACTTCATACCACCACCAACTCCAGCCTCTGGCCAATGTACCAACATAACCCACCCATGGCTAGCCATCCTTGACTCCATGAAGGCATTGCTATCACATCAGGCGCAAATAATATGTGCAGCTGACAGCTGTTTTGTGACAGAAATTGAAAGACTTTGCCATTTCAAGACTGAAGAAAAAAACGATCTGGGTTTGCCTCATGCACTTGTTGGATGAGAAGAAAAGGAACTAAAGCAGTTCTCAAATGTTTGGGTAATTAGGAATGTTTCAAGACACCACAATAATACTCTTTCACTCTTTTCCCTTGTGATTATGTACCCAAGTCCCTTTTGACTAAGGCACAGGGATTTGGCCATGCATCTACAGACTCAGCCAGATCTTGATATCCCTCCAATAGTGGGGGCTCCTTGATGTGAAGCCTACATGTTACTCATTAAATGAGTAAAGCTATTCCAAAACACTTGTGGGCTTAGTGTAATCTCAAGGAATCAAGGACAAAAAGTAGAAACAAATTCCGTATTTGTAGATTATTGGAGGTCTGGAGTCTTCCATAAGAAGCGCTTTTAATCGTCGTATATGTACGCCGCTCATTGGGCCCACAATATGGCACAGCTCGTAGCGGCAATGGCAGCCTACTTCGTGGCGTAAGCGCCCATAAATGACTATCATTTGAAGTTACCGATGCAGTCAACGCTCTCAAGTCACACAGAGTAACCTATATAGGCACTAACGAGCGATACATATTGTTTGTGGTGGCTTGTCGGCATCCGAATCAAGAAGCTTAAGCGATACTCGTATTGATGCAAAGGTCTTCATTTCATGGTTTGGAGGATCCACCAATGTCCTCATCTCGAAGTGATTTTTAAAAGTAGACTATAAGTATAGTTATGGGATGTATATATATGTATATATATGTATATATTGAAGAAGTTGGAGTGAGTATCTAGATACTCGTAGGTAAGGAGGACAGAGTCTGGTGCGAGGGAACCGAGGGAACCTCAAGGTCCCACCAGGTCCCGTCGTTGTCAAGGTAAGCACGTGCCGCATCGGATCAGGTGACCGAATTACCCGCAAATGAGCCTTCCCTATGCATCCGTCGGGTGCGCTGCGTCGCTGCTGCAGCGTCATACGGGTCTTTTGCTATTCTCGTCGCTGAACGACAACACCACAACACCAACACTTCCACAAGCCTTCTCTACCTCGGCCGACTTCTTTGATTCCTTTTCTACGATCCCTATCAGATTTCAGATTTCTGATCCAGCAATTCTTGCCACCGAGCGTCTGCAGTCTTTGTTCCCTTTCCTGTCCTTACGAATCCGAATCTACAACCATGCGGGTACCTTCACGTCCGGTCGATGCCGCCATCGCGTCAGTCGTTCTATTTCCATTTTTATCTACGGCTGTGAATTTCGACTGTGGCCATATTCAGGCGGATGGAAAAGGGTTCGACCTCAAAACCTTAGGTGGTCCCCATTCGTTATCACACAAGGCGGAAGCAGGCAACAACTGGCTGAATACAACATATACCATCGACATTTGCGCTCCGCTCAAGAAGAAGAAAGGCGGAGACTCCAAGACGGATTGTCCGCTAAATACTCAGCGTGAGTTTTCACTTCGGCCCTGAGATGGGTGAACTGCTACTAATATGTTTCGTAGTTTGCGCAGTTGAACACCTTGTCCCTAAGGATGACGAGACCAAGGCAGTATTTAAAGATGTATTCCCCATAGCCGGTGATTTCCACGAGAAGGGGCGCGATATGGATTCTAGTTTCCATTTACTGTCAAAGCAAGCCGGGCATGAGGATTCGAAGAAAGAAGGGATCCTTTTTGAGTTTGGCGGAGGTTTGAGAACCGAAGAGACACAGAAGCGAAAACAGAAGGCCATTATCGAATTCATCTGCGATAAATCTCTAACTGGACTGGAGGGGTTGATCAACGAAAGAGATTTGTACGAGGAGAGTTTGACCAAGAGAGAGGATGCCGCAACTACACCAAGTCTAACATTCGAGAGTTATGCGGCAGACAAGTCGGACGCAACGATGGACGTCCTGAGATTGACCTGGAAGACAAAGGAGGCCTGCGAGGATGCAAAAGAGCAGAAAGATGCGGAGAATCGTTCACACTGGGGTTTCTTTACTTGGTTTGTCTTGATGTATGTATTTGGGACATCTCATTCATTGCCTCGGCTGTTTTACTGACTACTTTTCTCACAGCGCATTTTTGTCAACAGCAGCATACTTGATTTTTGGCTCATGGCTCAACTACAACCGGTACGGCGCACGAGGTTGGGACCTACTACCCCACGGGGACACCATCCGAGATGTCCCATACTTGGTCAAGGATTTCTCACGAAGAATCATGGGTTCTATACAAGGTGGAGGCAGCAGAGGAGGATACGCAGCTGTATGAAAGCATTGATTTTATGAAAAAGGAAACATAAATTTTAACTCCGCGCGTCGCGGATATAGGAGGCGGTGTGAGGAAGGAATTCAAGGGACGGACGGACGAATGGCTTTGGGCATTAATAATCGAAGATGCACGGGGCCCTGCATTTGTGTACTATCAAATTCCAATCCAGATGTGGGTTTGTGAAATTCTATGTATAATTCTTTTGTTTGGTCGACTATCTGCTTCTTTCGGTCTTGCTCGGTGTTTTTCTGGGAATAAATAATGAGATAAACTTTTGCTTTGCTTCTGGATTGTGAGAATCTTTTGGCTTATCGATGCCATGCTATCCAGTACTGGTATGATCAGCAGAAGTCCGCTTTTTGTATCGTTACAGATGGAGTGCAAGGGTTCAGGGCAACCCCACTTAATGGCGATTCCTGGAGAACCCTGGGGAACATCTTTTGAGACCTCACGAGTATAACCATTTCATGATGATTTTCCTAGTTTGCCATCGCTTATATAAGTTCTCCCATTTTCATTCTGGTTGTTGAGCTGGTTCTACATAAGCTCCCTGTCCTCTCCTTTTCCTTTTCCTTTTTCTTTTGATATCAAAGAGTTTGAGCATAAACTCTGATTCAGATACTTTATTTCAACGTACTCGTAAGATTACTGTCAGTCAATCTGAACCAACTCCGACTCTATAATGGCACTTGCAGAAGTCCTGTTAGTAGTAGAGATCTAAAGTAAAATGTAAAGATTCGCAATTCAAGCTCTAGGCGCTAGTCGGTCAGTTGACTTTGGCTGATGTAAATTGAAGCTCCCAGCCGGACCCAGCGATTCTTCGAGAGTGAGAGGAATGAACGAAAGAGTCTCTTTTAGATTTTTTTTGTTTCCCCTTTGGTCTTTCTGATCTTCTTACTTACATACTCTACTTTCCTATAAAGATAGGCACGGAAGTCCACTATTTTAGAAACACGAATCTCTTCCCTACCACCGACCTACTCCCAATATTCTCCTACCCCCTCCCTCAAAAATCGAAAACCGAAAACCAAATACAATTTCCCCCAGGACTAGCCTTATAAGTAACCTCATTGCACTTGGGCAAAAATTAGATACCTAATATCATCTCCCTTCCTTTTCCCTCCTCGCTTCTTCTCGAAATTCAGAAGTTATTCTACTACTTTAATTCAAGATAATACATGCTGAGCCTCAGGTAATCAAACAGTAGGTAGTAAGTACAGTGTAACTAACGGAGATACCACCGCATCTCCCAATATCAACCCCACCAATCACAATAACCATTATTAGTACAGCCCCACATTCACCCGAGCATCTCCACAATTCCCAAAAGGGGGGAAGGTCTCAGCTCGCCAATGACAGAGTCCCTAGGGAAAATCTTGATGATCGCCCAAGGCACTACGTCATACAACACCGTCAGCAACAACCAGCACACACACTCGACATCATTCCCTGACCCCCTTCACCCTTTACTCGTACGTTCCAAAAACCTGCTTCGTGCAAAGGGTAAGGGGAGGGAAGGAGGGATATATTAACTGGGTTCCTGCTTGCTTCATGTTGATCTTAAATTCCAAGACTAAGAGTACCTACTTACAAACCAACCAAACCCATCACACAAGCTCTTTTGAAGAAATTAAGCTTTTACATCTCCATACCCCATACCCCATCCATCCCCAAACCAGGACGACGGAACCGACAAAAAGTCTCGCCAAAATGCCCCTCTTCTCCCGCTCCACACCCCCCCAAACAACAACAACCAAACCCCTCCCCCAAACCCACCACCACCCATCCCACCACTCTCACACCAACACCACAACAACCACCTCCCCAAAACGAACTTCAACCCTCTTCTCCCGACGACGTTCACCCTCACCCCTTCGCACAACCACAACAACAACCCACAGAAACTCAACCACCTCCTCAGGCGGCGGCCTCTCAAACCTTCTACATCGACACGAAGACTCCAGTATCACCGCAGCCCGAGAACGAGTCCTCAACGCGGAAAAAAGAGAAAAAGATGCCGATCGCGCGTTAAATGAAGCCCGCATTGCGGTTAGGGAGGCGAGAGAACATGTTAGGAAGATTGAGTTGGAGGCTAAGGAGGAGGCGAGACTTGCTAGGATTAAGCAGGATCAGGCGAAGGATTTGGGGAAGAGGGGGAAGATGCTTGGTCGTAAGTTTTTATCATTCTTTTTATTCTCTATTTCTTGATATCAACATTACGGTTGCTAATTAATTACAGGTCACGATCATGTCATTTAAAGACTTTGATGCAGAGTTGCTTTGCGGGAAAGGAATACACGAGTCACGAATTCATGGTTGGAGTTTATGCGTTATGAGGGTGTTGGGTAGCGAGGGGAGTTGATGGATATTGGACTGTAATACTATGTTCCTTTTGATTGGATTTAGCATACCATAGCAAGCACAGCGTTGATGATTTTGCTTTTTCATCTATTCATCTATTCGTTGATCCAACAAGACGTCTTGTGTAGCCTATGATCCCTATTTCTTTTCAAAGACTCATTTTTATACAGAGTAAAAAAGCCCTCAGAGGTAGGAAAGTGTCTATCATCCCATATTACAGTAGACCTCTTATTCCCAAACAATTCCACAGAAAATCGAAATCAGTAGAGACAAGATAAGAACTTTGCTTATCGTTACATTGTTACTACAGCTCAACTATAAATACCACCAAAACCCACTTAACTAAACTTTTTCCATTTCATTAAATTCCCATGATAGCATCTTTCACTCACAAAAGACCCATTCGTTCATTCATATGTACAGCCAGCCAACCTTCATTTCACTCCCCATCATGAACCGGAATAAACTCCTTCCAATCCACCATCAACTACCAGGCGAAACACATCATCTGAGCTAACAACTTCTTACAAGCCATAAAATCATTCAACCATGATAAGTATTCAGATATCCCCAAAAAGTATCATTTCCAAAAGCCCCCTCAAACTGTAAAGAGGTAGGTCCCATTCCCTGCCCGCCCGGGATTGCAAACTGATTCGCATCCCAGGCACCCACTTCATAGCCTCCAGAGAGACCGTCGGCACTGACAGTGGATTCCATACCCGCGCCCAGATCATTATACACCAGATCGTGGAAGGGTTGAAGTGGAGCCATAGAGCTGAAATCGAAGTTTGCTAGCTGAGTGTCCCATCCCGGTGTAGCGGAGGACGTTGGAGTAGGGAGGTTGTTTGCTGGAGGAGAGGTGAGGTTAGAAATTGTGGGAAGGGTATAGGCTGAGGATGGAGTACCGGACTCAAGTTTTGTGAGTGAGGAGGTGCTTGAGATGGATGGGTGATGACTTGGCGAGAACTGATTGGTGCTCATAGAGTTGGGGTAATTTTCCGGTGTTGCTGGAGAGGGAATTGTTACTGGTTTAATTATTTGTTTTGGGCAACCGAGTGTTCGCTTTAGTCGGATATGCATTACCTTTAAAATACCCAGAGCTGTCTTTGCCATACTATTTCGCTCGCTCATCATCTCAAATCGCTCCATACCCCACTCAAAATGCTGAAGCGTGTCGTTGAGATCCTCCTTGTTCTCGAATGGATGTAGAATATAGATGGCAGCAACGAGAACAATAGCGTCAAAGGTGTTCAATACCAATGAAAACATCTTGTAATGCAGTGAGCTTAACATGTTGAATAGAGTTCGTTGAGCGCGCAGAACATCCAACGCCGCTGTCAATGCCGATGTACGGCTTGATGAACTTGAGAAAATGTAGGGCCGATGTAGAACCATGATTGAGAAGGCCATTCCATTTTGGAAATCAGGTCGACACTTTCGAAGCCAACACAAACCTGGCGCATCATCAAAAGTTGTATCGGGGTTTTGAGCCCGGAAAAATGGAGGACAGTCCAACCAAATCTGTCTGATCAAGCTGTCCATTTTCTGTACTTTGGGCAAGTTATTTTGGTTGGGATCTTCCTTTTCTAGATTGAAGATGTCCCATAACGGTGCACTGATCTCGGCCTTCCAAAGTAACATGGTGAGAGGCGTTGGTGGATCAGTGGATAATCGCTTTGAAGGCGCTGATTCCCGAGGGGTTCGTGGAATATTGGAATCGGTAGGAAACAGGGGTTTTACATCGCGTGGATCAATCGTAGTCGGCCGACCTAATACAATGGCCATATGAATGTCCCAAAGTGATAGAATTAACCACATTCTCCTCCGAAGCTGTTCTTGCCATAATCCTTCCAATATCTCCTCTGGCTTTTCATCTGGCTTTCTGATCATGAAATTGGTATCTTTGTGCAATCCGATTTCTTGCGCATCCCGAATTGTCGATGACAATGAATGCCATGATTCTGTAACCAGGCCTACACTCTTCAAGTAGGCCGTTCGTAGAAAGCTAGCTTGTACAGTGACCAAAGTTGTGTGCCGTTTACCAAGGAGAGTCAAAATCGAGAGTCCAGATTCACTGTAATCATTTGCTAGGTCATCAAACGTCATGCCAGCCGCATACTTTAAAGCATCTAAGGTTGGGTCGTAATCAATTGGCTGATATTGCAATGCTAACGCAAGACATTGGAATAGCAGAGCTGGGAAAAATTGTAAATCTCCGGGCAATTCCAGAGGACCCTTGTTCAGTGTTGCAAAGGATAAATTGTTCCAATTGTTCAGATGATCGCGAAAAATTCCTTCATCCAAGGGAAAGTATTGATAGTTGTATTCTCGAAAATATGTCTCAAGGAGATTCTCGATGTACGGTCTTGAGGGCAATTGTCTAATGAGACTCTTGTACTTCTCGCGTAGACCACTCTGGTCTCGTTCGGCAGAGGCATATCCCGATAACAGTAGATTGGCATCAGCATCGTGCTTCTCAATCTTTTGGAATATGCCGAGTGTTGTATTAATGTTTCCGTTCGGTTTGGCGTATCCCAGACCGGTTATCTGGACTGCAGAGGCGGAATCGGTTTCATTGGGCTTGATCACACTGAATGCGCCTCCATTCACTGATGATGCGCTAACCTTTTCCTCCAGCAATTGTTGCTTCCTCGCGTGTTCGTTTTCGTAGTGGCATAGCTCCTGCTTACCACGGGTAATGCAGTTGGAGCAAGGGGACGCGCGATCGCACTGAAATGTGGTGTAAGTAGGAGGATCGCCATGGCGAGAGAGGAAGAGGACGAGGACGAGGGAGAGAGAAGAGCTCGGAATCAAGTCACCTTTTGCTTGCGACGATGGCACTCGGTACAGGAAATAACAATCCGCTTCCGTTTTCGCGGGGCCTTTATCGGGCTTGGTGGTCGAGGGACCTGGACGTCTTGAGGAGCATCCGTCGACTCCATTTTCCTTGGTGGTCGGCGTTAATTGATCGAAGAGCAAAGGTCCGACGGGATGTAAGAGGCAGCGAGGTTGAAGTGGGGATCATCATGCAAATCACCGCAAACCGCAAACAATCCCTGCGCCGGGATCGGAGAGTTTGCGGACCGACCTTCGGTTCCGAGGCGCCCCCGCTGCCCAGGTGTGATATGAGGGATTCCGATATGAGCCCTGTACGGAGTACTGGGAGTATCCGTCACCCGAAACACCTACCTACTTAGGCTAAACACCTACTTAGGCTAAACACCTGAACACCACACCTAGCAATCAACAACAGCTGAAGAGCTGAACAGAGAACAAAATACTAAATTGGTCATGAATCAGAGTGATATTCGAGACGAGAAAGAACACAAAACTCTCTAGGCTCAGGTTCAATGTTCAAAGCATTATACTAGTTAATCAAAGAGCAATTGAAGCAATGAAGGTTAAAGATAATACTCTCGCCTAGATATGAGAGGTCATCCCTAGCGAGCCGCCTAGCGAGCCGCCTAGGTAGGTCAAAGCTACCCGGTTAGCTCGAGTTTGACCTACCGGGTCTAGACCTTTGCATGTGGGAAGAAGACCCAAACGTTGAAACGCCTCTGTCTACTTACTATGCAGTTGACGCGAAAGGGGAGAATGGATAACTGAACACCGTATTCACGATTCCCATAGAAGATCGAAGTGCAACAAAACATCTTGACAGCGGGAGCTCTGAGTGGGGATCGTCGTACCTCCTGACTCCCGAGGTCTTTTTCAAAGAAAGACACGGTATGATATTTTAACACATATATTAATATACTGAGCACCAATTATTAATTCATTCGCCGTTTTGAAAGCAAGAATAAAAGCTACAATGTCTTGAGAGGGATTTCATTCATCATTGAATGATCTTGGGCTTTCTGAAGAGAAGTTGTGGTCTACAAAATATTGACGGTCTAGACCTCAGGTATTACAGGTACTGTAACATCACCAAGTGGATAGGAGCGGCTCCACCCGTCGAGCCAATTCCCATCTGGGTCAAGCGTACCTACCTCTGAAGGATGATCCAAAAGTTATAGCTCCTGTCTCGGTTGGTAGGTAGTCTCAAAACCCGTGATTTAACCTTCAATTCTCTATAAGAGCTCTTTCCCAAACTCAATTAAATTCTCTTAGTTAGTTGGCGTTACCAAGGGGTGCAAGGACTCGTAACCAAGTAAGCGTAGAACCAGATCTAGCTGTTTCGCGTAAAACCAAAGAATAAACCAAACCATTCTAGAGGGTTCATCTGTCAGCTGACTTAAAAGAATATTTATTGCCATAAAAAATTGGAATGCTGGTAACTGTTGAAAGTAACATCATGCCTTGATACTAGTGTTACGAGTGCCTGTATTATATGGTGGCATTAGCTTGCTTACACAAAACAATCACAAATTACTACATCCCCAAGCCTATGAAGAAGAGAGAATGTCAATTTCACAATCACAAATAAGCAGACGAGAAGGATTCCATTTATGGCTCTAATATTGAAGAGTTATGTCTGAAGGCTATGAGGCAATTTGCTCAGTTCCTGCCCAGCATTCGAGAATTTGAAAACTGTTGGTTCCTGAATTGCAATGGAGCACAGTTCCAGTTGAGACTGTAATGTTCCAATAATGAAGTTGTTCCGTGTTGAATTTGGGTTGCCAAATACCGATTGACTTCGGCTTTTCGGGTGGTATGTTGAAATCTGTGCTCACTTCCTACCGAGTTTCTGGATTGATGAGAAGCGAGTCGTCTTCCATATTTGCTGTGAAAGATATGTAAAGGAAAATAAAACTTGACGTAGGTATGTGAAGTCTTAGTCCACATCAAACCAGCTTGGCACAGCAAAATCTAGTAAATCTTGTCGCTTGGGCTTTCCTGTAACCGTTCCAAGAGTCTTCTTAGCCGTGTTATCCTCGTTGACTTGCTCTCCAGCATCTTCAATTTCTGTAGCTCTCATGTCTCTTGCTAAACTTTCATCAAACCAGCTTGGCATAAGAAAATCAAAGAAGTCTTTTCGATTGGCCTGTCGTGTAGCCATTCGAAGAGCCTTCTTAGCCTTCTTAGCCTTCTTGGCCTCTTTGGCATGAAGTTTAATTATTCTCTTCGCCTTTCTTTCTGCTACTATCCTTACTAAGGCCAATTGATGATTGTAGAAGACACTAAGTTCTTTGAGTGCCTCGTCTCGAGATAAAATCTGCCCTTTTCGCGCAAGGACCAACTCACTATGGACACCAAAATCGTCATCGTGAAGATCATACCGGATCAGGCGGCGTAACGTTTCGAGTTCATAAACGCTGACTATACGAAACCCAGGCGGCTTGAGCTGATTGCCAGTTGGGTGGAGGCATTCGTCTGCATTTAGGATCCGTCGAGTATCAAAATGATATGGGGGCATGGGGAAGCGCACGACTCGAATGCCCCTATTCATTAGGTGCATGGCTTCTCCACAATGTTGTAAAAATATGTGTTCTAGCGCTGTTAGATACGGTGCTATATTGCCCGTACCGTGCTCCCCTCTCCAGTCCCCAAAAAACGCGTCCCACGAGTCAATTAACCATTCGTCATGAATGAGAGCGATATTTCTTAATTTTGCAGTCACCTCGATGAAGTAGTCTTCATTCTTGGACATCCCCATCAAAAAGTTTCTGAGACGCCCTCCAACCTCGAATTCTGGGGCAAGTTCGTTCCTGAACCATCCAAAAAGAGGTGTGTCCTTTTGCAGGTTGAAAAGAAGAGTTTCGACTGGAGGTGTCTTTTCTATGGATGGAAAACATCTTTGTGGCGAAAAGGGTTTCATATAACGGCCCATTAATTCGTCGCGGGCTTCTTGATTTACGTGTAAAAGTGTTGGCCCACAGCTGATTCTGACTCTGTACCACATGGTTTTTGTGGTAGGCCATTTTGTATGAGCAGGCTGACCCGTTATTTCAAAGACTCGTGGCTCTAAATCGTCTGCCGCAAGGTTCCATATCTTAAATCTGATCTCTTTTGGAAGTTGAGGGAATCGTGGGAATCAATCGTGCTTTGGCGATTGCGGCTTTCTCCTCCTCTTCTTGGGCTCTTGCGATGTCGGCTAGCGGTGCCCAATCTTGGAAGGCTCTGTCAAAGTGGCAGATTCCACACATTTTGGGTAGTTTGTGGTATTGGTGGATGCGAGGATCTGATAAGAGGTTGGTGGGTTGGGTTTTTTTGTAATGAGAAGGTGGGTTCTGAGACCTTGGAAGAGCAGAAGATATAGCAAAGACTGTAACCTGAAACTGAGGGGTAATGCGAGTCGGACTTCTTGTCAGGTTGTGATTGTGTTTATGGTATCCATTCATCAGTAGATTGCTGAGTGGGGGTTGGGAGAGCTGATCAAGCTTCCGTTGCTTTAGATTTGGCTTTCTGGGAGTGTGACGCACGAAGATTTTATTGCACACTTACATAAGAGCATGGTTTCAATGACTGATAACCCTAAGACCTCATAATGATTGTACGGTACTTAAGTTCAAGTTAGTCAGTATGGTACCCTGGGTAGATACCTATCATAATCATAGAGTGATTCTTAAGTATTTTATTTTTAATTTGAAACGATTGATACAGGATGCTGAAACTCCTTCCTTAACAACCTTTATCTCGAGCCAAATAAATTCACAACTCACAATATTAGGTCGCATTCGGCTATTGAATGAGATTTGATGGCATTTTACGGTAGGACAATCATGACTCATAACGCCTTTCAGAGTCTTAGAGATAATTTTAAACTCAAGAATCACTACGGTAAGAAACCTAGTCATTACTTTGTACTGTACATACTAATTATATTAAGTAACTACATAAAAGGTCTAGCACAAATTAAGTTAATTACCGGAATCATGTAGGCTAATCAAGGAATAGTAAAGTCGGGTTCTATATCGTCTGTATCATTGTCTTATTATATCAGCCTTTCTGTTACAAAAATATTCTTCAAGGTGTTTCTAGAGTAATATTCAGGGATGCGACGACTCAACACCTGTACGCGGTACATCCTACGAACCTTTAGCTAGGGCTTGCCCTAGTCTAGAGAGCTAAGATTAAGTCTATCGCAAACGTATAAAATTTATGATTCCGTGAATTTACCGATGGATCTTTCCAAACCCCCTTCGCTTCGCTTTTCTAAATAGGTTGTTTTCATACACGAAATTTGAGCTGGAAACAAAGACTACCCTGAGATACTACCTGGTATGGTATTGTTTTCATTAGCCCCGTACATACAAGAAAGAACCCCCAGAATATATGTGTACAGTAATCTTACAATATCGAACTTTCTCAACCACCAAGCAAGCTACCCAATTCACACCCCATCCACCCTCCCAGCCCAGGATTTACCGGAATTCACCCACACCTCATCTACCGTACTCTAGATTGACAACTAAGCAGTTTCCTGTCAGCAATTAGATGTGTAAATCATCAGCCAAGTGGCTCAATTGGGAGAATGTATCATCTGATAATGCGAGATAAACCAACTTCTACGGAAGCAGAGTTCGTCTGAGCATACTATAAGCTGTGCTTGTTTTTTTGCTTTTTTTACTTTTTTATCTTTGGTCATTCTTCTGTTCTAATTCTTTGATACGTCAACCTTATACCTCTCCCTCTCGGAATTTAAATTCAAATTCCCACTACAGTCGAGACCTCCATCAACCTGAACAGGGCCTTTCATTTGAACATTTTCCCTTAGACTCTAATAAGTAATAAGCGGAGACCGTAGTAATAGAATAACCTGCTTTCAGGGCGACGAAGGGTTGGTCGGAGCAAAAGCCCATCTGGAACAAGATAAGAGGCAATCTCCCCGTACATACAAGAAAGAACCCCCGTTTCTTTGTTATACATTGATTGATTCTTTATTATAACAATTCCATTAAAAAAGGTATTTCAGCTTACCGCTTCCGCACACCAAGTGAATCGTAGCCACCACAAAATCTAATCCTGACATTACATAAAGTTATAATAACTTTAAAATGTCTAGAGATGCTCAACCGAAAGGTCACTCATTGAAGCACTGCTGTCAGCGAGTATTGACTAATTTACTTCGGAAGAGACCCCATTTTGACGACAATGCTGAATCATCGGTTTCTAATACACCCGAATTTACAAAGTTTCCACAGCTTCCATCCGAGATCAGGCTAATTATCTGGCGACGGGCCTATGAGGAATTTGCGCCTCGTGTTTTCGATATAAACCCTGTGGCAGGTAGGTATATTCCGCTCCCAACACGACGAAGATTGGGTTCTGATCGTGATATTTGGCAGGTCCGTGCGAACAATCAACTTGCCCTACTTGCAGTTTGCCAGGAATCACGATATGAGCTCTTAAATCGATTCGTGATTCCTTTCCAGGAAGGGAAAACGATGACTTGGGACTCACGGGCTACCCCACATGTTGAGAACCTGCTATTTGATCCTAAGCGAGATATTTTGAGTTTCTGGTCTGAGGCCTGTCGTTCATTCTTTGAGACTGAGATTCTAATGGGCGGGTATTCATTTAGCGTGGCATTGAATATTCCACAGAACCGAGACAGTATTGTTGGTGGTCCTTGGATAATTCGCCCCTTAGAATTTCAACAAGCTGGTGGAGAAGAAGTCGAAACGAGCGTGTAGAAAGCTAAGCTGCGAGAAATTCACTTATAATCAGTTGCTCATGGTCAAGTGTATACAATATATCCCTGGAATATAACCATAGTAGGTCAGCAAGTACTTTGAAATAATGCTAAAAACTCACGATATGTACCCAAAAATCAATTAATACGAACGAGGTTTTGTGGTCTGCTCATAAACAGAGGACGGGATGGCTAACATTCTATGCACTGATGCACACTGTATTTCAGTCCTGATACAAAGGCAATTCATTTTCGTTGAACTCATGACAAAGACTAAATCTTATTGATTGTGCCCAGAACATTTGAATAATAGTCTTTGTTTGCTCTTAAACTGAGGTCTGAGAGCTAACATACTAGGAGTCGACGCACTAGACCTCTTTCACGATTCTTTATTCACGATACAATGGTATTCACGTACTTGAAACTCATAAGGAAGACCAACCAATACATTGCAAAACACAATCATAAACACAATAGTCTTTGTTTTCTTCTAATAAGAAAACGATTTCGTCGAGTCCTCCATAATGCTTGATAGGTTAAACTTAATTATCACAGTTGCCTTCACCCCTTCCTCGCAAAAAAGGTATCCCTACTCTCCTTATCAATGGTCCTGTGAGTTTGAACGGAAGTATCCTGTATCTTCTTCCACTCCACCCCCAGAAATTTCCCCTATTTCTTTCGAAATATCGTAATAAACCCAACGCAACGTCATAGCACCAAAATGACAAAGGAACTTAGCAAATCCCGAACAGAAAGGCAGACTATGCAGTCTTCGGGATTTGCAAAGTTCAACGAGCTTCCAGCTAAACTCAGACTGAGAATCTGGCGCATGGCAGACGAAGACGACTCCAACTCCCGCGTTTTCGAGATCGAGCTCTGCAAAATCCAACTGTTAGACAAATGGCATATTCGTTTAAACTCCGAACTTTCTCTACTTGCGGTTTGTCAAGAAGCACGTTACGCGCTACTGAGACGATTCATCACGCCCTCCCTGGATAACATCTACATCGCTCAGGACCTGAAATGCAACAACTGTTGGCTTACCAACTGCCACTACCTTACCAATCATAAAGGGAACTGCATTGTCGACTATCTACTGTTTGATCCCAAACGCGACGAATTACATTTAGGGGATGTCCGGACTGCTGCATTCTTGAATTTTCACCTGGATATAATAGGTGAGCATGGTTTACCATTCTATGAGGTGCCACCTGGTAGGTTGATCTTTGCACTCAAGTCCTCGCCTCCATCAAGAGCAGAATGCTCCTGCAAGATCCTGTTTCTCGAGTTACTATACTAGATAACTTAAAATAAAACATAATGTAATAAGTATCATAAACTCTATATATGTTCACTAATGATAGAATTGGTTCAATATACTTACAGAAGCCTACGTCTAATTAATCTACTATTTAGTCAAATAACATTCCTCTAATTGATATTCATACAGCGCAGTAGGACGCACCGACTATTAGCTCTTGTTACGTTCTTTACAATAACCTTGCGCCAGCCTAAGAGCTTAGAAAAGACTTGTTGAAATGTAGCTTACAGTAAGTATGAGATTATCTGTGTAGCGAATAGAGCTTGTAGTCCCAACACCTAGTATGTCTCCTTACATTTTAAGCAGGCCAGGATACTTCTTCCTTGATTCCTTTGCGCTCTTTACTTACTGCTCTAGTTTGAGGCACCAACAGGGGCTTGAGTATTGATTAAGCAGAATGAAGATAATTGAATAAGACCAAGAATCCCGAGTAACTCTGCGAAAAGTACTACGCAGAATCACCACTTTCCGTTTTCTCCCCTCCTCTCTTCTCCCCAACCCCACCACCCTCAACGGCTTCTCCATCTATCCTCGCACCCACAGGCACCTCCCCAACCGTAACCTTTGGCCCCGTAAACCACTTCCTCGCCCACCCAAAATAATAAACCAAAGCACCTCCCCAAACAGTAGAACAAATAACAACAGTATAATTCATACTCTCTCTCGTCGGTGCCGGTCCCCCCGTAGGAAACATACACAAAAAGATTTCAAAAACCAAGAACATGATCGCAAACCAAGCAATCGGGACTGAGAACCTACCACTGTAAAACGGACCAGGAACGAACTTGTTCTGCCCCCAGACGACGCGGGAGAATATTGGAAGACCCCAAGCGAGGTTGTTACCCGCAACTGCGAGGGAGAAGAGTGCTGATGCTGCAGCGGGAGCGATGAGACATAGTAGTCCGAGGATGGAAGAGAGGAAGACACAGAACCAGATGCAGCGGAGAGGGATGTAGCCGAAGCGAGCGGAGATGGGACGGAAGAAAGTCGAAAATGGTAGTGCACCATCTCGTGAGAATGCCCAAGTTTGTCTTGAGGCTGCGACTGTGATTGAGAGTCCCATAAGAAATTGGACGATAAAGAGAAGCGACATGAGACCTAGAGTTCCGTTCTTGCCAACTGCGTCGTAGTAGATTTGTGCCATCGGTTGTCCAAACGGGGAGTTGAGAACGGATTCTAGATCGGGGTTTATACAGGAGGCGAGGACTATCATTATGATGAAGCCTAGGACCCAGCATGAGCCGATTGACATTAGAATTCCATAAGGGACGGCTTTTGTTGCATTGGCTGCTTCTTCTGACATGTGGACGCAGCTGTCGAATGCTCCAATTGTCCAAATTGGGGAGAGCCATGAAAGCATGAATGCCCACCCCTTTGGCCAAGTCGTCAAATTCTCCGTTTTCGCAAAGATGTAATGTGCGTCATTTCTCTCGCTACTGAGTCGTTTTCCCACTGGGAGAGCAATGATAGTCGCAGCTATCAAGATCAAATTCATAACCACAAAAACAGATTGTAGTTTCCCCATGATTCTCGAGAGTGTAGAAGCCAAAATACCATGAAGCAGCACACAAGCGAGGAAAACCGAGTAAATAACTCCATTGGAGGGTTCCCAGTTCCCATCACGCGCAATGACAATTCTGATATCTGTCAGAATAATAAGAATAAAATGAGAGAAGACTTACACAGCACAAAACATCAAAGCAAACCCATAATCAATACTACAAAGTCCCCCCACCAAACCAAGCGTATTCGAATACCCAACCAAGAAACTCAGTGCATTCCTCGTCTTCGGCGAAGCAAAATAATGAGTCCTATCCCCAGTCAATATCCCTCTTACCTACATCCCCACTCATCACCCATAAAAATAACATTACATACCACCAATACAAACCCCCCGAAGTCGGCATCGCGCTCCCCAGATCCGCCATCGCAACCCCAATAACAAAAATACATCCACTCGCCAAAAACCAACCCCAAACCATTCCCACAGGACCCGCTGGAATCGAGAAAGCGAGTGTTGAAGCGATAGATGGGAGGAGCCCCATGATACTAAACGCAATCCCAAAAACCTCAATCATCGTGAAGTTTCGACGAAGTTCTTGTTTATATCCCAATTTCGCTAACACATATTCAGTTCGAGTATTCAAGAAAGGACGGAGGAAGTGAGAACATACCCAGAAGTTCCGCATCCGCTTCCCCAGCTAGAAGCTCCATAGGAGTAGAGGATACTGAAGGTAGAGCTGCCATATTTTCGAGATTGGATGGAGGGTTAGCAGTTATTTGGGATGTTGTAGCATGGTCCATGGTCTTAATTGATTATCTCGACTCCTCGAAACTCTCACGGGAAGTTTCGAAATGATGAGAATGATGAAGTGAGATATGTAGCACATGATAAAATCTTACCTTCGCTGATGATTGTATCACAATCACATCATCCAATTGGCTGTGTGTAATGCGGACGCACATGAGATAAGCACTGCGTGGCGATACTGTACCGAGTAGCTTGATAACATGGGATTTGGATCGGCCAAGGAGGCTTGATTTGGGGATGACTACTGGAGACACCATTCAAACAGCAATTGCAACCTGTAGAGCTGCATGGCCATAGGAACATAATACGATTGGTGTTTGGTCATTGGCTTTTAGATTCAATAGCTAAACGCCCGTTCCCCTTCTACTGTGATATCGCTAAACCTCTCTAAATAATCCTTTTACTAAAACAAGTATTATAAATTTTATTGGTTTTACTAGTTAGAAAAGGGGCTTTGCTAACAATATTTAAAGTATTTTAAGTAAAGTAAATATATTACTTACTGCACAATGACGTTAGATTTCTGCAAATGAGGGATATAAAAACCATATGAACCAAAATTCGTAAAATATATTATTTACACAAGAAATACCAATTAGATTATGTATCTCGTAAACCAGCTTGCAATCAATGCAATTTGACATCCATCCATCGTGTTTCCCATTAATTCCAAGCACCTCAGACCTTTTGAGAAACCTGTCCCCTTTGAGCTGCCTGATCCTGTTGTATCCGATTCATAATGACATCAATATCCTTTCCTTCCATCTCCCACTCCCTCCTAATTACCTCCTCAGCTTGCGGACTTCTAGGACTGAATTCTGCCTTAAAGTTTTCCGGTTTTGAATTAAATCCTTGCGTCATATTCAATGGATCTGGAACAATCCAAACCTTGTGACCATATTTCTCCTCAAAAGCGCATTCGATATCAAAAGCCCACAAGAAACGAGCGATGATGATGAATAGAGAGTTTTTCGCAATATGCTGACCGAAACATGTTCTCCGGCCATGACCGAATGCCACGACAGGAAGATTTGGATCGATGATCCACCGTTCGGGCTCGAAGCTTTCTGGGTTGGGGAAAATATTCTCGTCGTGAGCGATCGACCATTGATTGGCGATAACTGTTGCTCCCTTTGGAATACGATAACCCAAATATTCATCGTCTTCAGTCACAGCATGGGGTACGCCGCCAGCAGCTACCGGTCGCCATCGTAATACTTCTTGCATGAAGGCATGAATGTATGGAAGATTGTCCTTGTCGTTGAAATTGGGCAGTCTTTCTTTTCCGACAACACGATCAAGTTCGGCTTGTGCCCTTTTGACAAGGTGAGGATGGAGGACTGCAGCAAGTACAAAAACTTCGAGTGCGATGGTCGTTGTATCGGTTGAGACCTCCCACACAATTCCCACATCATATGCCAATTCCAGGGGTGACATTTGTCCTTTGTTCACGCTCTGAATTTCCTTGGACCAATTCCAAGAAGGTGAAGATTTGGCGTTGTCGAAGTTTTTGCTCCAAATTTGAGATTCAGTGTTGAAAAGTTTGTCCCCTAATCTCCTCCAGGGAGCTATAATTTTGGGGAGATTGTTGAGAATAGGGAATAAGTCGACAAGCCACCCGGGCTGTAGAGTACTCAGTGTGTTCTCGATGACCTCGTCCAATTCCTTCAAGTCTTGTGAATTCGTATCGGAGATTCTTTTGCCATAGGCAAGTGCGAAAACAAGACCGGCAGCGTAACGTCGAAATCCATCAGTGAAGTTATTTGTAGATAACATATCGAATACGAGCTGCTTGCTTTCGAGATCTTGAAGGGCGCAGTAGGTTTGAGATACTCGTACATTGAGGACATGCATCTGGAGTTTCTGGTGCGCCTTCCATTGAGCTGCATATGGCATCAGAAGCGTTAGCATTCCGCGGCCTAAGCACTCTGCGGCCATAACAACCCTAGGGCGGGAGCTGTAGATACTGCTTCTCTTGTCGAGTAGATCGTGAGCTGTTTCATGGTTGTTAAGCATGATGATGGTACTGGGTCCGAACTGAAGCTTGAATATTGGTCCATATTGTTTTGCCCATTGCTGGAAGACTCTCCATGGATAATGAGTTGGTGCTTGGTGTAGATTTCCGATTAATGGTAGTGGTTTCGGTCCAGGTGGGAATGGTAAAAGCTTAGAACGTCTTCTATCGTAGAAGACTATGAAGCCTATGATAGCTAGGCCGCCCAGGAAGAAGAAGGGTAGAACCCACATGATTTTTGAAAGGTAGCAAAACGTCTTCTTGTGGGAACAGAGAATAAATAGCAGAAAAGGAATTTTAAAGCGATCATGGAAGTAAATGTAGGTGTGGTTCACCAACTCATTCTAGCTCCTGACGATTGCCCAAGTGCCAATCAAGGCTGGGCTGGACAACGGACACATGCAGTAGGGAGATGTAACAGGGTAACAGGAATGGGGGGCACCACAGGTTTTGGATCAATGAGCATCTTCTCATCGTAGTAGTCTTCCATGCATGTGTGGGCGTGGCGGGTCTCTATTGCGGAACAAATCATCACTTGGTCACTTGGGAGTCGGTCCTTGCGTGATTGGAGATATGGTGGATATTTGGCCAACTGGACCACAGCCTTGGGTTGAAGAAAAGTTAAAGCAGAACCAAGAAAGGCGGGGAGAGACTATCCATTCGTTTCCAGACAATGCTATGGAACTCATCTTCAGTAGCAAAACGAATGAAATCAATTGCGAGAGAAAATACCACCAAAATCAGTCGGTAACTCCCGTTGTGTCAGTGCCAGTGCCAGTGCCAGTGCCACGAATCTCCAATGGATTTCTACGAAATGATAACGGTTAAGCGCATGATACGACTTCCATGAGCCAGAAGAGAGTGAGTCCAGCGGTGAATCGAACCCGCAAAGATAGTTCATAATGGGATGTGGATGATGCCGTACAATTGTGGGGTGAAGAGGGTGATCATGAGTGAAGTCAGATGAAGTGCCCGAGGTCCTGAGTCTTTTTCGCAAGCTCTCGGCCTCGGATAAACTAATGTTCCGTGATGTCAACCTTGCTGGAGGGTAGAGGGGTTGAATGAATCTCAAGTCCAGGTAGAATACAAAATTATCCTGACCAACACAAGATGGCTGACACATTAAATCATCGTATGGTAAGTATTCCTATTAATCAAAACTGTACAATTCCTAATTTTATGACCAGCTTTCGAA
This sequence comes from Hymenoscyphus linearis, assembly GCA_900536425.1. Classification (NCBI taxonomy): domain Eukaryota; kingdom Fungi; phylum Ascomycota; class Leotiomycetes; order Helotiales; family Helotiaceae; genus Hymenoscyphus; species Hymenoscyphus linearis. The sequence continues at coordinate 129,733 of UNPR01000083.1, forward strand.
GGAGGACGAGGCGAAAGCAGCTGGCGACGAGGTCGAAGTACGAAGAGAAGACCAAGACAAGATCAACAAATTCAGTCGCCTTCATCAACGCGAAATCGCAATCGAGGAGGAGCTGAAGGCAAAGCATGTGCGTTTGGCTACGGAATTTGCATATATTACGGGATACTAATGGCGATTTCCTCCTGTAGAAAGAGAAGGAAGACCTCGACGATGTTGCCAGCGAATTAGAACTGGCAGATGAGGACGAGAAGATCCCGTATGCAACTTGACTGGTCTCACGACAACAAGCATCCTGCTGACCCAACAAATAGCTACAAGATTGGTGATGGTTTCGTTCATCTGCCTCTGGAAGAAGTCCAAGAAATGCTTTCCGCCTCTACATCACGAATCGAGGAAGACGTTGCTGTTTTGGAGGAGAAGTTGAGCGAAATAAGGGAAGAGCAGACAGCGTTGAAGGTCGATTTATATGCACGATTCGGAAGAAGTATCAACCTGGAGACATAGAGAAAATACAACGATACCCAAGACCCCAATTTAATGGCAGCACAAAGCAACACAGATCTTGTTGGGCGGGATGACGGTCTGGCAAAGTTTTCTTCATGATATCTATCTGCTTGGTTACTTGAACTATGGATAGCTATATCGTCAGGAATTTTATGAAGGACAGTCTTGATTGGGACGTGGATAGTATCTTGTCTCGGCATTTCCGCTTCGCTGGCATACCAAGAAAGTCTCGCAGATATACTGTCCACGGGTCAAGAAAGAATTCTTGTTGTTTCTCGAGAATCCGCGACTTCGACAGCTTTTTGCAGAACCTTTCCGACCCTTGGGCGAACGCGATTGGCGTAGTTTGCCTTGAAGAGAAGCCTTTGAGTCTCTTGACCATCGGGAAACCAACTACCAGCTAGTCACGTTTTATACTAGCCTCGATATCGCATTACGAACGTAACTTACTGTACGATTTGAAACACTACCTGGTCCTATCAAGTCTACTTCATTAGAACCCCCACGGTATTTCACGATATTAGGCAGAAGATACATGAATCCACGACTGACACGACTGACACGAAGTTTGTCCACCAATAGATTACAAGCAGAAGTTATCATTAATTGACACGTGGTGTGAAATTGCAATAGTATGTGAGGGTAGCCTGGCATATGGTCTGAGTTAATATTTTCTTTTTCGTTGTACATTATCTCCTGGTTACATTCTCATTCACATCTTCTGTTTTATCAAATGAGATCCCTGCCCTTCAATCTACAACAATCTTTTCGTTACTCTCCCATTCTCTTCGAGTTGTCAAGATACGAGCTTCATGTTTCCGATTTCGCCATCAAGACCCATGGCTTTCTACCGGATTTCAGCCCCGCCCCAGGAAATGTCAGCAGTGGGGGTGATGGCAAGCTCCATTATTGGAAGCCACTGACGCGCCAATCTGTAAAATATAAATTAAAAAGGTTCCTGCTAGGCTGCTACTAGCAGCCTGCTAGGTCAACCTTTCTTAAAATCACGGTTATACGGCATCGTGCATTAGAATAATTTCTACCCAACCAATGACGCCTCCATGTACCTTTCTAAAGAGGGGCGCGTTTCTTCGGTTGCGGAGATAAAATGGAAATAGTAACATTAGTGGGGAGGCTCCTAGCGCCATGGGCCATTTACATGATGATCTTCCATAATATAAGCACATTAAAAAACTGTTTCTTTTGGAATTGAAGACCTCACATGATAAAAAATTTATGGCTCGAGGGAAGCGAATTTAACTTGACGATATAACTCAACTATGCCTCCTTTTGTTGGCAGTGACCAGCATCGTGGCAGCGAATCTAGTGCTGTTGGTCTGGTGGAGCATGAGAAAAGTAGAAGTAAGTGATCCGAGATCTCAATAATTGTCTTGCCGGCACTCATACTCTCAGAAAACCATGATACATTGTCGCCTATAACATCTCAAGCGGACGGGTCAAATTCAGATGAAAAGTGCATGATTGACATAGAAGATGATACCATATCACAACCTCCAGAATACAGCCCATCAAGTGCTGAACCGCCACCACCAAACAGAATATTAGTATCTTGGGAAGATGGGGATCCAGAAAACCCCTATAATTGGTCTCATGTATGTATTTCTCTCTAGCTTCTTTCTTGCATCTAACCAATGTGTTTCCAATTCAGAAAGAAAAAGCATTTGTAGTTATTATTGGATCTATAGTTGTCATCAATAGCACAATGGGGTCATCGTTACCGGCCAATGCTATTCCATTCATTAGCGAAACTTTCAATATTACATCTACCTACGCCCAAATTCTTCCAATATCCATGTATCTTATTGGCTACATTGTTGGCCCTTGTGTTTTTGGTCCTTTGTCTGAAAGTTACGGTCGAAGATACCTCATGACTACATCATTTGTTGCTTTTATATTATGTACTATGGCTTGTGCATTATCACCAAACTGGACGGCCTTCCTCTTGTTCAGACTACTTACGGGAATCAGTGCCAGTAGCCCTATTGCAGTTATTGGAGGGATCTTCGCAGATATTTATGACGATCCAGTTGCTAGAGGGAGAGCAATGGCAGCTTTTATTGGTGTAAGTTTTCCACAATTGCATCCATAGAGTATCCTAACAGATTAGGGAACCTGTTTTGGACCTCTCATCGCACCTCTAATTTCAGGCTTCATCTCTCCAGCACTCGGTTGGCGTTGGGCCTTTTGGATTGCCCTCATTTTCGCCGGTATCACTCTCCCTCCCCTCCTCCTCCTCCCCGAAACCTACGGCCCTGTTCTCCTCGCTCGTCGCGCCGCAAGACTTCGAAAAGAAACAGGAAACCACAACATCTTTGCGCCCTTCGAGCTCGGGAAAAAGGGGTTCAAACAGATGGCAACAGTAACACTCATGCGACCACTGCGAATGATATTCTGTGAACTCCTAGTTCTGGCAACATGTCTCTATCTGAGTCTCGCTTACGGAATCTTCTACATGTACTTTGAAGCCTATCCCTTGATCTTCCAAGGAATCTACGGACAAAGTCCCGGGGTCTCAGGACTGATGTTCCTCCCCATCGGCTGCGGAATCATCGGTGCAATCGTTTTATTCCTATACTACGACTCCACGCTCCGCAAAGCCCAGGCACTCAACAAACCATGGACTCAGAGAGAAGAATCTCGACGTCTCCCTCTTGCATGCATCGGTGGTCCCCTCTACGTCGTTTCTCTCTTCTGGCTAGGCTGGACGTCACAGCCCCAGATTCCATTCTATGTCCCCATGTTGGCGGGTATACCGTTCGGAATGGGGTTCGTGCTTATCTTCATGGCGCTTCTGAATTACTTGACGGATGCGTATGAGATTTATGCGGCGAGTGCTATGGCTGCTGCGTCTTGTTCTAGGAGTGTTGCTGGTGCGGTGTTGCCGTTTGCTGCAGATCCGATGTATAAACATCTTGGCGTGTCGTGGGCTACTAGTTTGCTTGCTTTTTTGAGCTTGGGGATGTGTGTTATTCCTTTTGCGTTCTTGTGGAAGGGGGATGTGATAAGAGAGAGGAGTGAGTTTTGTCGGTTTTTAAAGGAGAGGAAGGAGAAAGAGGCGAGGGATTTGGATGAGAAGAGGAGAAGTGAGGGAGGTGAGAAGGTTCAAGTGGGGGTTTAATTTTGGTTATTGAAGGGTTGGATTGTAATGTTTTTTATTAATGGGTATTAGATGGCGTTCAAGTTTTTAAAACGTGCTGAATATTCAGTATACATTTCTCAGGCTCATTACATTACTTTATGAATACATCGCTCAACTAATCCAACACCAATTGTTTTACATCTCCATCGCAAGCTAGAGTACCACAAAAGCCGACAAAGAAGCCCAGAAACTTATCTCATACCTTCAGCACAAATTTCAAGACGAACCTCAACTTCAAGGTCCGTCGCAATATCTCCAACAACCACTCGAATCTGATCCTCTACCAGACTCCAATTATACCGCGTCCCATCTTGAACACGCACCATCATGGTAGGAACCGCAGCTGTAGGCCAACTCGGATCATCATCTTCCTTCCTAGGACCACGCATCTCAAAACCCAACGAAGTAAATCCAGGAATTAAATGAAACTGGCTGCCCATATCATTTATTTCCTTGCAGGCCTCAAAGGCCTTTGGATCAGGCTGGACGTCGATAGTAGAGTCCCGATACATTTTCATGGGATTCCGAATCTCGACTGTGATTTTGAGGGCGCTGTTTCTTTCCGAGATGGCGTTATCTATCAGCTTTTGGATCTTGTTGGCTGCGTACGGCCACATGTCTGTATCGACGTCTCCGGTGAGGATTACCAATGTATCCTCGGCGTCGCTGTGTCCTTTGCGATTGATGTTTGCGACGTAGGAGTTGTTGTGTGAGATGTCACATATTCCGAGGAGCTCGATGTAATCATCTTGAATGCTTTCTATGAGCTGTTTGGATTCCCAGTTGCAGTCTCTGGTTTCTAATGGCCAGGCTCGAACTGTTTCGTTGCCGGGAGCGATGCGATACTTTTCTTTTGCTGCGCAGAAGTATTCGATGGGACATATTCCGGAAACTGGTTAAATGTGAGCATATATATTTCATGAAGAAAGTTTGGTATAAACATGGAGATGTACTTACAACTATCGTATTCTTTGAATGAGCCACTGCTGGGGGCGAATTCTCTTGTTTTGATTTTGATTCCCATCTTTACAAATGTGAAGGTGATGTTGGAATGGAATGATCTTGCGAAATTGCAGAGATTAAGTTGGAGGAAATTTGTAATGTTAAAGCTCAGATATTGAATGGTGGATAGAGAGAAAAGTCAGATATTGAATGGTGGATAGAGAGAAAAGTCAGATATCAAAGTTATGGATAGAGAGACATCAGTTATGGGGGTTCAAGTTCAGAAGGCCCTGATTTTATACCTTGAAAATTAGTGCGATTAGTTCATGCCCCAACAATCTCGTCCGACCTAGTTGGAACCATTGCATGCGAACACCCATAGAGAGACTTTAAGACCACCACCCCCCGCCAAAACCTCGGAGCAGATAGCGCCTGCACTCAATGCCGTGATATGATTGGTCGCACGACACCAAAATACCCGCACTTTAAGCGAAAAGACTACTTCGATCTAAATAAGCTCCCCATCGTCACCAAAACTGGAATCTGCCCGCCTGGTCCAGTCAGTTAGTGTGTGTTCTTCCTTTGAGAAGTTTCCATAAGCGCCACACCACTAGCTGTTGCGCAAGTTGTAATTACGAGGGTTGGGGCCCAGCACTGGAGAAAAAAATCAAAAACTCAGTTCGTCTGGTTATTGAACCTGGCTGGAGGTTTTTTTGCCATTTTTTTTAGTAGGATAAAGTTTTTTGGTGGTGGTTGTTGTGGGCGTATGAATCTTAGGGATTGAAGATTCACTAGCTTACCTTGCTAGTTGTCGCGTTGTTCCTCTGTCGCATAGCCGGGGACCAGCGGAGGTTCTCTTTTTCCCTATTGGTTAAGCGAGGTCTAGTGAGTCCGAGTCACAAAATTTCACTCCTATTCCTCGACTCTTCGATTCTTCAAATCACGCAGCAAAAGCTTAATTCTTGTTGCGAGTATGAAAAAGTGTACTGTACGAGTTTGCTATTCCTGTAGCCCAAAAGCCAGCTAAATGTAGCTACTACAAAGCTGTACTACATTGACAAATATCCCAGTACTACCTGGGGTGGGAGTGAATAGTCCAATACTTCAACAATTCTAAGTTACTCTGACCAAGGCTGACTAATACGTGTGGTTCTACATCCAACGTTCCTCTTTTACAAAAACCCTCTTCCTCACCTGCTCGCTCAAATTGTCCAGGTCCCATTTGTTGGCAAACGACGCGTCGCAAGTCACGACCATCTTGACGCGGACTTGGGGCGCTGGTACCAAAGTCGCCAATTGATCCATAATACGGGATGATGATGACGAGCACTGAGCTACTCTGTCAAGAGCAATATATGTGTTTTCGATGTCATCAAACTTTCCAAGTTCAAGCAAAACCTCTTTAAGTAGACCCACTGCCGCTTTGATTTCCGCTCTATCTTCGACATCCTGGCTTCTGGCTTCTAACCTCTTACTGGCCAGACTTTTTTCCTCTATAATCTCCTGGTGGTTCTTTTGGAATGATTTCGAAGCAGATTCATTCTAATGAATGTTGTTGTTTCTCAATACGGAGGGTCTGCTAATGAGAAGTTGATAGATGAGAGTAGAAAACACAGCAGATGTCTTAATTTCTTCAGCACGGGTTGATGGATGACAGCAGTAAAGTGCCAGTACAGTTCTTGGTTGTTTTCGAGCATTTTGCGCAATATATGAAGCCGCCGGAGAAAGCCACGAGTACGTCGTTGCCGAGATATCCAAGCGTGATTCATTCTTCGTTGGGCCATGCAAGAAAAGTAGAGCTGAATCTGAAGCCCCGCGCCATCTGTTATAAGGCACATGTGATTCTAGGAGTACTGGAGACATTCGTTAGTACCGCGTGCAGCGCTTCCGGTGACTAGTATTCTCATTTGGAAATGCATTTAGAATACCTTGAGCGCGTTTTTCAAGCTCGACTTCAGGGCACTTACTTTTATAAGTTATCTATGAGGTGTGTTTAGAACTCGTTCTTACTGTCGGCGTGATGACTTACTCTGAAGTCTTTCCTGAATTGCTCCAACTTCTCATCATCGTCATTCTTGAGTTTTACTGTTTTCAAGTTAGGATTACTCTATCTCGTTATGATTCGCCTGGTTTACTCACCTTCCGAATTCTCCCTCACCAAAGTTACGTTCTTTGCTAGTTTGTGATTTTCCTCTTGAAGTTCTTGTATTGATGCCCTTGACTCTGTGGCTATACGCTCCAGAGCGTCATTCTTTTGTTGGAGCGCTCGAATGCGGAAGTTGGAGTCCATAGTTGTGTTTTTGAGCGCCGCATTGTCTGTCGTAAGCTGTTCCAATTTCACATCTATTTCCGTCGTATTTGGAAGTGTTTCCTGGTTACGTGCATGAAGACCAATCATTGCCTCAGCATTTGCTTCTGCTAGGCTTCTGTTTAGGTAAACCTTAGGCTATATTAGGTTAGATTTATTGCGTGCGCCCCTCTAGTAGGTTTAGGTGTTTATGTAGGTTAACTACAGGACGTCTTCGAGTAGTCAATCTAAATAGCGGCGGTGTAAGGAACTAGCAGAATTCTTAATTTGGCTATACTCGAGTAAAAGCCAGCAGCCGGTTTCCACGTTCAAGTCTTCGAAAAAGTGCCGTTGATCTTGAAGAAGCTATCTTTGTACTGGGAAGTTTGTTTTCGCATTGCCAAGCTTCACACCCCTATTTGCCTAAGCGAGCTTAGCACCCCACTCAATGCAACATTCCACCTAAAACCTTCTCCAAATATTCATCCACCACCCAATAATTGTGACTATCTTTTCGTATGGATTATGAGCAACTTTTAAGACGAAAAGTGGACACGACTAACTTAAAAATCCGAACGTACAGTACATTTGTAGCAACGAGGAGATAAAGCCTTGGGAAGCGAGTAAGATTTTACATATCTTTGTATCCAAACAAGTACTAGCACAACACACTCCCAATCCCACTACACAAAGACCCTCCCAAAAAATTATAAAAAGACAGCAAAACTCTAGATCATCCCATCCCACCTGCGCGGTGGTCTAGGCCTATAAAGAAATCTGACGCAAGCGAAGCATAGCCTATAAGAGGGCGGCTGCCGTGCGATAGCCGACCTCTTTTTTCGACAGCACATCGCGCCCAATTTGCCCTTTTTAGGCTCACACCATGCTGACTTGACCAGGCGATATAGTATCAAGATTTTTTGACTGCACTTCTTATTTAGGTACCTATTTGTAGAGATTCGTAGGATTAGTGGAGCGATGGTTGGGTTTGGTTGGTGGGGGAGTTTTGGCAATTGCAAGTAGCCCAAGGACAGGAACAGACTCCATGCAGTATTAATTAATTAACTTACAAGAGTATATACGTGAATAATATAATATAGTTATAGTAGCTAAGATTCTATATCTTTAGGAAATTAATATCTTATCTTATAACTATAACCATAACCAATCGAAAAGCTAGGAAATACCAATTTCATCATTTTATGTTATATTCTTTTCTCTAAACACTTTAAGAGTGTTTACCGCCACTATATCAACAAAAGTACTCGTCTATAATTACGTTATATAATAGCTATATTCTTACATCTAATACTAGACAAAAAAGCAAGCAGATTAATTGTTGGTTTGACTACTCGTCAAATATAGGGTGCGATACAGTAGAGGCTAAAACCTTAGTATTAGACTATCTACTTGTATTGTTGCACACCCACGACACCGAGTCAAAGGTGTGGAAGTGGTGCCCGGATAGTATAGGCAGGACCAGCCTAGTCAGGTGGTCCGTGCCACCGAGTATATTCACTCGGTTACTATAACGACATTAATATCCTAAAAATTAAAGGTAGGTAGGTTTTTCTATTTACTTCCTCTTCCTAACTTTATATACCTAGTAACTTAAAGTTTAAAATCTTTTATATAATATTAAATATTACAGTAGATAAATTTTGATCTCCTCGTCTCTTCACGTCCCTACAAACATACATTTCAATCCTTATATTTCCGCTTTCCAATTTATATAATACCTCTCGAAAACACGCCCCTTGAAAGCTATTCATATCAAAACGCAAAATGAACTCTATCGAGAGTAAATTAGACTAAAAGTAAATATGACGAACCGAAAAATCTAAAGATACTGTACAGTACATGTGTAGGAACAAGGAGATATTCGTCTTAGGATATACTTTTTACTTGAATTATATTATCTCGTAACTTAATTAATACGGTGGAGAGCCTTGGGAAAGGGTAGGGTTGAGGATAGTAGAGTAGAGGAGAGTGGAGTAGCGTAGAGTAAAGTAGAGGAGAATAGAGTAGAGGATATGTTACTTGATTGAAAGACAAATTTAGATCATTTGCGTGGCAAGTATTAAAATCATTATCCTCAAATATACATGGTTATCTACATATCTACTGCCGATTCCAAAACCTCAAGTCCATTGCGAACCTCCGTCTCTCAGCTCTCAGCTCCAAACTCTTCTTCAAACCAGCCTGTCTATGCCAATAAACCTGTTCATCCACCGACATCGCAACCTCAACCCCCTCGATTCTCTTAATCTTATCAAGACACCATCGCACCCTCTCCAACCCAACACCCCCTTCACTTTCGAGGAGTTTCCTGGTCAGACCAGAATGGGTTATGGCCAGGGAAATGCCTTCAGGTATTGGTCGTACACGATGTGCGACCAAGTGGCTCAGACATTGTTCTACGTTTCTCATTGCCACTCTTGGAGGTCGCGTAGCGGCTGCGGAGAACTTGAGAGCCATTTGTTCCATCAGACTAATCATTTCCGGTGACAACTCTCGCCTTCTCGAATGCCGAAGATTCGCAGATGGGTCCAAGTTTGCGTACAACGGGATACCCAAAAGCTCCCAAATAAGATCTGGAGGAATAGTTGTATCCTCAATCAATGATAGAACAAAGTTCGGGCAGTACTCGAGGCGCAGTCCGGTGGGACCTTGTAGGTGGCGTTTTTGGGGTGTAATAGAAAGCCACTGTTTGTAAATAGCAAGGCTCTTACGGGCGAGTTTAGGCTCATGTTGACTTATGACGTCTAGAAATCTAGAGAAGGGCTGTGGCTGTAGACGTATTTTTTGATCCTGTAGGTCGGAAACTATGCTGTGCAACAGAATCGGGCTGCCAACACCCGTACTCATAAAGAATGTTAAGAGTAGATTATAAGGATGCGTAAGATCCCCCCCACAATAGTGAAGAGCAAAAAGAAGGGTCACGTAAGCCTTTCCGCATTTGGTGTTTGCTATGCTTGCAAATGCGTTACTGACAAGGACGGGATCCTTGATTTCATTCCTCGTCACCCATCGTCGGAGCAATAGCAGGGCGAACGGCCTCCCGTTCTTTTTCGCGTTATCACCGAGTAGTGCAGTATCACGGCAAGCAACCATATCCCGCCAAACTTCATGGAAGAGATCATCGTGAACTTGTGGTAGCATCACGACCACATTCATGAATAAACGGGATATTTTTACCCTTTGGGGTAAGCTTTCGAGGTTGGTGGAAATTTGCTTAGAACAAGATAGAATCACGCTTCTTAGGACACCACAAGGCGTCGATTGTCTCTTATGAGGACGGCGAGTCTCGTTAGTGATGTTGGCAAGAGCCTGTGCAAGACCTTCCACGGATTGCTTATATGGACGCAGTTTGTTCTCCAATCGATCGATGGCACGAATTGCTTCAATAATCTCCAGTTTTGCGGAATTGACCATAGCCGTGAGACGTTCCAAGCTGGCATGCCCAGTCTCCGTCTCCAGGTTGCCTGGAGAAGTCTTTGAAAGCACATGCAAAATGTCATGATCCACACGCTCTATTTTTGACTTGATCGTTGTGTATATCAACCCTTCGACAAACTGATCTGTAGGAAGGGGAGCTTCCTGTTTGAGCCAGGTCTTCACCCACGCAAAGACCACATTTGTAATTGGGGCCCTCAAAAAGAGTTGCTGGGATTGGGAGAGTGATTGGAGTATAGAAGATGATAATGATCGTGCTTGTGGTAGATCCATGAGATCTGTAAGACGTTTCAATAGTCTATGTATCAAATCTTGACGAACTTTGGTCGTATTGAGTGCTTTGCAAGCAGACATGCCCTCCCAGATTATCTGGTAGAATGCTACCAAGCATACCCCGGATGTTTTCGAGTCAGGAAATGCTTGACATATCTCGTTCGATATAGTGGAAGATAGTGTCTTATGGACAACCTTAGCACCAACCCCCTCAACGGCCACAGTTTGCATTAGATCTAGAGCAAAATTCTCGCATAGCTTGAGTGCATCTTCCATATTTCCTGTATCAGCGGCTATCCGAATAGACTTGCGAAAAGAGCGCAGCTTGAGGTTTTGAATATCGGCCACGGGGTCTATGGGCTGTGTATCCACCATAACGAATCGTACGGCAAGACTCTCAGCGACTTCTGAAGACTCTGCGACTCCTAAAATTCCAGCAGCACTTTGTTCCATCCGGACTGTTGCTGACTCTGATATGCCTTTTGCTGGCGTTGGTAGCATGGCTGACAATCCTGATAACCAGCCCACCACCAAATCGGGGGGCTTTTCTGCTGGAGGGCGTGTTGTCGGTGCCTGCCACTCGTATTTCATATGGTCCGGCTGACTGAACCACGCCCATAATGTTCCTATACCACCCACAGATGAAGGCGTGTATGACGAGGCCGAGGAGGAGGCGTATGCCATTCGTCGTTTTCCTAGGCGCCGTCTTGATTCCAAGGGACCTGGGCCAAAGCTGCCATATCGCTTTGCCGTCTTCGATACATTGAGAAATCTCTGATAGCTTCGGTGTAGAACATCATCAGAAATCCAAATTGGTTCGGCAGGACAGGTTATTTGACGCTGTACTGCTCGGCGGCAGACAGGAGAGCAGACGGTCATGGAAATTGGGATAACGACAGCATTGAGTGGGCGTTCGAGATATTCGAACAGGAGGGTATACCGGCGAGATGAGATGTCTCCAATTGAGGTTGTTATGAGAAGAAAATTGTAATGGGCGCAAAACAATTCGCAATAGTCATCGACTTCCGACAGCCCTCGAGCTTTCTTGAGATCCTCAGATTGCTGACCAAAGCGAGGAAGCTCGAAGTTCTGTGCCATGAGGTTGCGGTGTGGGCCGTGCCATCCTTGCGCGGAGGCCGCAAGAGGGAAAGCAGCCTTCCAGGTCCCCTCCCCCTCCAAATCGAACCCCTCCATGACCCCATGAAGCCCATGAACCTGGGCGCCCCAAATTCCAACGTCCAATTGTCCAGACATCATCGGATCCATATCACGATAGATTACCAAGGGGAAGATACAATGGCTCACCAATTCGAACCTCTGCAAAATGACCTGCTTCTTCGAACCGCATGGGGTACATTTCTCCTCTCATTCAACCGCAAGATCTGAGGGGCAAGACTAACAATTTGTTGTAGGCGAGAAAGTCGAGAGACCACCAATGTGGGTGATGCGTCAAGGTTTATATTCCTCTGTTTTTATGCCATATGGCAACTGATTTCTGCTGCCATACAGCCGGACGATATCTTCCAGAATACCATGAAGCCAAAGGCAAGAATGACTTTTTCAAATGCTGCCGCTCCCCCGAAATCGCCTCTACCTTGACTCTACAGCCAATTGAGAGATTTGCTGGTCTTATCGATGCTGCAATCATCTTCTCCGACATTCTAGTTATTCCTCAGGCACTGGGTATGACGGTTGAAATGATTGATGGAAAGGGACCACATTTCCCAACTCCTCTGATATCCCCGGACGATGGACAATACCAAGAGATTCTGGACAAAAAGGTCGATGTTGCAGCTGAGTTGGACTATGTGTACAAGGCCATTACGCTTACAAGACACAAACTGAAGGGCCGCGTTCCATTGTACGGCTTCTGTGGAGCTCCATGGACTTTACTGTGCTATATGGTAGAGGGTGGTGGAAGTAAGCTTTTTATTCAAACCAAGACCTGGGTGTACAAGTATGCAGAAGCTAGTAAGGCGTTGTTACAAAAGATTGCGGAAGTTTGTGTCGAGTATTTAGCACTGCAAGTTCAAGCTGGTGCTCAGGTACGTCAGAAGTTCGGCATATTTCTCACTCATTGCTAAATGGTCGAGTAGATTGTTCAAGTCTTCGATTCGTGGGCGGCGGAATTATCGCCTCAATCCTTCAAGCAGTTCTCTCTGCCATACCTTGCATACATCTCCGAAAACCTCCCAAAGCGGCTGAAGGAGATGAAGTTGGACCCCGTCCCAATGGTCGTATTTGCAAAGGGAGCCTGGTATGCTTTGGATTCGCTCTGTGATCTAGGATACCAAGTAGTAGGTCTAGATTGGCTGCAAGACCCCGCCGAAGCTGTCAAAATCCGAGGAAACCGCTCTGTTGTCTTCCAAGGAAATGCAGACCCGGGTGTCTTGTACGGAACAAAAGATGAAATTACCAAGGCAGTTGAGCACATGGTAGCTGGTTTTGGTGGAGGAAAACAGGGATGGATTGCCAATCTTGGTCACGGTAAGGGTCACCAAATCCTTTAATAGACCTTGTACTGATCTTTCTACAGGAATTACCCCCCGCGTCAACCCCGATGACCTCAAGTTTTATTTTTCAGAATTGCATAGACTAACCAAGTAGAGTATATAAATACTAGAAACTGCACCAAAGTCATTTGGTGTTTTATTATCAGTAAACAAGCTGCCACTTTCCATCTTCTATGGCTTGGTCCATGGGATATACTCGTATACTCTCTCCTCTTTTCCGATGTCCTCGTTCCTACCACGAGTCAGCCATTTGTCAAATGAGTTGGGCTCTGCTACGTACCAAACCTCGGGTTTTTCCGTGATGAATTTCCTCATTAGTTCCTGACACTCCTTATTTTCCATTACGACGACTTCAACACCTCGCCCCCTCAAGTACGCTTCTCCGCCTAGGTAAGTCTTATTCTCACCAATTACTACCCTTGAGATGCCATAGAGTAGGCAGGCGCCTGTGCACATATCGCAAGGGGATAGACTAGAAGGGCGTTTTAGCTGATTATGTCTTAGGGTAGATGTTAATGACGCACGTTGTGAACATGGTAGCGCCTTTGTATGCTGATGCTGGAAGACGACCCGAGTTTTCTAGCGCTGCTGTTTCGCCCTACAAATATTAGTCAGGAACTCATCCGTAGATGGGCGCTTATTTATTTTATCTAACTTAAGCACATATGATGATGACCAATAGAATGTATACTGTGGAAGATGGCAATGGAAGATGACAAGATCTCCTACTTACATGATGGATTGCAGAGCCTTTCTGGACTCGCATATTATGACCTCTGCCTAACAATTTACCGTGTCTGGAAACTAGAGCAGCTCCGATCTGGGGAAACTTTACTCAGTCATCGTCTTCTTGTTGCAAAATGGGGGTATAGAATCTCACAGGGACGCCACCTTCCTTGTAGCCAATGACGGCTTCTTCGACGGCGATGGCGAAGGCTTGTTGATCGTTCATTTTGGTGTAGATTGAGGGAAGGAGTTTTTAAAGGTTGCTGCAATAGGTGATTGAAAATTTTGATTGTTTTGAGTGATTGTTAGATGATGTAGTAAAGTTATCTAATCCATGGTTGCTGTTTGGGAAGCGGGTCATCACATCCTCCTGCCCCTCCTCTGAGCCCCGCCCCTCTATTGACAAAAGCAGCAGTCAATACTGTACTCGAGTACTGGCCATGAGCAGTTGTAGTTCGGCTAACTTTAAATTCCTAATCTATTTTAAAGGGTCGTTTGTCGTTTAAAAAGGGGTCTTGAGTCAATATAATGTGATTAAAATCAAATAAGATTTTAAATAAAAGGGGACCTTCTCCACAACGACTTTTCCCTTCTAATTAAGAGTTCTATGATACCCTGACAGCCTGGAGCAGCAATGACCAGGTCTTATCGATAAAGGTGGATTGTTCATTGAGTCAAAGAGAGATCTGCGATTGGATATTAAACGAATGGTAAGGAACAAGGATGCACGCCCTTCTTGCATAGAAAACTAAAATTAGCAGAGATAGATCTGGACAATGGATGACCGACCACTGACCAGCCACTGACCAGCCAGTATTCTCTGAAGAAAGAAAAAAAGATTAGCCTATGAAAATGGGGGGACATTGTTACATTGCAGGTGTAGGGCAATTCACTCTTGGTGATACAATTAATTGTCCTGGAAGTTTCTAGAGAGCTTAGCTGAGGGTTTGGTGGGGTAGACTAGCACGACTAGCCAACACAAGGCTGATTTGAATGACGGTGGCGCGGCTAGAAGAGTAGACCATGGAAATCCATGGACTTCTTTCCGCTTCTTCGCCAAAGTTTTATCTTCCAGGGCGGACTGTGAGCGACCGAACAGAGTCCACCTGCAAGTCAAGCAAGAACCACGACACAACCCCCAAAACCCTCAAACCCTCAACCTCTTTTAAAATCTGCATCTCACAGTTTTTAGGGACCCTTTTTCCCCTTCCCGTTTCTCTCCACACACACACATTTTCTTCTGTCCTGAAACTCAGGTACTAGTGCAAACCCCTCTACGACCTATTTGGAGACGAGTGCAGCAGCCAGATCCGCACGCACTACCTTACTACCCTACTACACACTACACTACCATTTTCAGGTTCCTATCGTGCTGTGCTGTCTGCGACCCTTGTAAAGCTGCCGCAGCCTCACCCACATTTTGAAGGTCAGTGATTGTCCCTCCAACCAGCCCGTCCCCCCCTCTTCCGCCGATCACTGGTTGGTCGCAAACAATTCTACTGTCTTCCATCCCAGCCCGTCGGCTCACAGGAAACTGATCTTTTTCTCTCCAGGACCACCCCTCGTCCCCAGCTACCAACACAGCCCACTACAGAGAGCATAAGACGAGGAATCAGAACTAGAACCAGGTAGAAGAAGCGTCGCAAATCTCCACTCCCTCTTTCTCTCTAAACCAAAGCCACCATGGCGAAAGACACCAAGTTCTACGACATCCTCGGGGTATGTTTCTTACTACAGCCTCACCTGTCGCAAGTTCTCAACTAATCTAAAGACAGGTCGCACCAACTGCTACAGAGGCAGAGTTGAAGAAAGCATACAAAGTCGGGGCTCTTAAGCACCATCCTGGTATGTCCCATCCTTCGCAAATGACAATTTAAAATATTAACCCATATGCCAGATAAGAATGCCCATAACCCAGATTCCGCAGACAAGTTCAAGGACCTGTCCCACGCTTATGAAATTCTCTCCGATCCTCAAAAGCGTCAAATCTACGATCAGTATGGAGAGGAGGGTTTGGAAGGTGGTGGAGGAGCTGGTGGTATGAACGCTGAAGATCTTTTCTCTCAATTCTTTGGGGGTGGATCTGCTTTTGGTGGTGGTGGAGGACTCGGAGGTATGTTTGGAGGTGGTATGCAACAACGAGGTCCACCAAAGGCCCGCACAATCCACCACGTACACAAGGTCTCCCTCGAAGATATCTATCGCGGTAAGGTCTCCAAACTGGCTCTGCAGAAGTCGGTTATTTGCGCAAAGTGCGAAGGACGTGGTGGAAAGGAAGGCGCCGTCAAGAAGTGCGCTGGATGTGATGGCCACGGAATGAAGACCATGATGCGACAAATGGGACCCATGATCCAACGATTCCAAACCGTCTGCCCCGACTGTAACGGAGAAGGCGAGATCATTAGAGAGAAGGACAAGTGCAGAGTCTGTATGGGAAAGAAGACGGTCGTTGAGCGAAAGGTTCTCCACGTTCACGTTGATAGGGGTGTGCGATCTGGACATAAGATTGAGTTCCGTGGAGAAGGTGATCAGACGCCTGGGGTCCAACCGGGAGATGTTATTTTCGAAATTGAGCAAAAGCCCCACCCTCGGTTCCAACGCAAAGAGGACGATCTATCATACCATGCTGAAATCGACCTGGTTACTGCCCTTGCCGGTGGTACCATCTACATTGAGCATTTGGATGACAGATGGTTGAGTGTGGAAATCATGCCAGGAGAGGTCATTAGCCCAGGTAAGTTCCTTTCGTATCCACGATTCCTGCCAGCAATTCTAACGTTGAAACAGGTTCTATCAAATTGATCCGCAACCAAGGTATGCCATCATATCGTCACCATGACAATGGCAACTTGTATGTCATCTTCGACGTAAAGTTCCCTGAAAAGGGCTTTGCGACCGACCCGGCAGCCTTCGAAGCCTTGAAGTCGATTCTCCCACCATCTCCTACTGGCATCGCCCCACCAGCCGAGACCATGACCGAAACCGTCGACCTCGAGGACGTTGACCCAGCACAACAAGCAAGAGCACAAGGTGCTACTGCCATGGATGAGGACGAGGAGGGTGCTGGTGGTGAACGTGTGCAGTGCGCTTCTCAGTAAAAACGTTATTGGTCTGGTACTTTTTACAGTCAATATGTTCTGCCTGAGCGTCTTCTTTCGCATTTTGCATTGGATGGGTTTTGCTTGCGGCGGTGCTTCGGTGCAGGGGATCTTGAAGGAGAGATACCTGTATTATGGCCGACCTGGCACAGGAATATTTTCTCTGGTTGCACGATTCCCCTTTCGTTCCCATGCGAGCGACCTAATGAACTCTAACGCCGTCTTATTTTCTCCATGTTTTCCGACGTTCTCGATGATGCATTTCCTTAGTTGTTGGTATTCGGGGAGAGATTTTTCTTAGGCGTTTAGACGGTTTTAGATATTGCATCCTAAAAAAGAACTTTTAAAAACTGTACTCGAGTATTCGTGTTTTGTTCTTCTCGAGTTTTCCTTTATGATTTTGGTGATTTGATATGGTAGCTACAGTATTTTCCTTTCAAATGGTCTCCCCCCATCTCATCCCCCATCCCTCTTGGTTGGGTCGAGTGGCTTTGTCCAATCAGCAGGTGGTCTGCTAAACTGCACTGCACTGTGCCGTAAGCAATCGGGTCGTCAGCATTATCTTCGAGGCTGCTTACGTCCGTAAGATAGGAATCCTCGACCTTGAATTGTCTATCTACCTAGGTATTAACCTAGTACGACATTCCTATCGCGTATTTAGCCAGTGCAGAGAGGTGTGATCTGTTGTCAGGTCAGGTGGCTGACTATTTCCATTCGCTTACAGTTATTTACAAATCATTACAAATCCAAGCTTACACACGAGCGGGGAAAGCGGGGTAGATGGCCTCAGCGCTAGCAGACGCTAGCATGTTTAAATAGACCTCTGTACTCCGTCGCCTAGGGACTTTGAAGTTCCACCGCAAGACACTACAACCCTTTCCTGCTGTATCAACTACGTACCTGGCAACAGGTTATGAGCCCGGAAGCTTAGGCTGAAGGGTATCACAGGTGAAAGCCGGGAGGGAATGGAGATAGGGGTAGGATATCCATCCCTCGGTACAATCCCCCCTCTTCAATCTTACCCCTTCCAAATCCAGCAACAAAAGCAACGACAACGACTACACACCTACCGTCACATCCTCCCCTCCAGATACAAACCCAAACCCAAATCCTCATCCTCCCCTCCACATCCACAAAATCCAAATCCATACCCACCATATCCATATCATCCATATCCACAATCTTATCATCCATATCCATATCCCATTTTACCACCTTCTTATACTTACACATACTACTTCATCAAACTACACCACCAGAAAGTACACCACCACATCAAAGTACCCTACTACATCAATAAATCCCTGTACTTCTCGACCAACCTACCCGTCCACGAAATCGTATGATTACATCTTATCTCGAATGTCGACGTCGTAAATTGCGATGTGAGAAATCCCATCCTTGTACGAATTGTGTGAAAAGGGGTGGAAGGAGGGAATGTGTTTTTGTTGGTTCGGCTTTGGTTTTGGATTCTGTGGGGGATTTGGATTTGGTGAGGAGGGTGGGGGGAAAGGGTGAGATGGGGATGGGGGTTGTGAAGACTTGTATGGATAGGACTGTAACTGCTATGGGTGCTGGCTGGTGAGAGAGTTGAGAGTTTTGATCCACTGCACACACTCAACACACTTAACAAACTCGAAAACCTTGACACAGTAGGGGATACCAACATCGATATCGACGTCAACGATCCTCTTCCCGCCCTTGAAGAGGAGACTGAATTGGAACCTACGTCTTTAGTGGTTGAAGATGAGGGCGAAATGGAACCTACGTCTTTAGCGGTTGAAGATGCGGTTTCTGGGGATGAAGATGAGGATGACGATTTCTTGGAACCTACCCCGTTCATGGGAGCTTAATTCTCCTTCCTCGGTTCATGGGGAGAAAGGCGGGGATGATGATGTCCTGGATTTGGGGATTCTTCTGGGCAGGATGAGGATTACGGAGAGGATTGGGGGGTTCTTTTGGACGAGGATTGATGTTGAGGTTCCTGGCTGGATATTGTTACATTTGCCCGTACCAATATCTCAGACTTCAAGCCAGTTGAAGATATACATGGAATCAGAACTTATCGTATCCGGATCAAAGGAGGCCAGATGGAGATTTCCGAAGACGATTATCGATTGATCATGTCGGGTGCTCCAGAAAGGATGATACCCACCACACCCAACCAATTGCCGAGGATGAGTCTGCTGAATCGGGAACTTTGAATATCTTAGAAGCTCGTCTTGGGGTACTGATTAAAAAAGCCGACATGGTTGCCTGGCTCGAGGAAGTCCGTCGCGTGGGCTTGAGGGGGTTTCTCAGACTCAACTTAGTCGGGATTTGGATGTGAAGGGGTGGAATATTTCATATCCTGCTGTTTCTCCTTCCCCGAGTATAAGGGGGATGAGGGCACCGATGTAGATGGATCGTTGGATTGGTGTTGGGGTGAGATCTCTAACGGTGGACAACAATAATGTCAATAATGTCATACATATGTTTCCCACGGAATATAAACAACTTATTTACCTCGAGACTCCTAAGTTAAGGGAGGTCGCGTTGCTTAAGGGGGTTTCTCCGACTCAATTTAGTTAGGATTTAGATGTGAAGGGGTGGAATATTTCATATCCAGCTGTTTCTCCTTCCCCGAGTATAAGGGGGATGAGGGCACCGATGTATATAGATCGTCGGATTAGTGTTAGGGTGAGATCTCCAACGATGGAGAACAATAATGTTATACATATGTTTCCCACGGAAAATAAACAACTTATTTACCTCTAGACTCCTAAGACGAGGGAGGCTGCGTTGCTTAAGGGGGTTTCTCAGACTCAATTTAGTTAGGATTTAGATGTGAAAGGGTGGAATATTTCATATCCTGTTGTTTCTCCTTCTCCGTCGACTTTCGCAGCGGAATATACTACTTTTGATAAGACTCCCGTCCCTGAAGTTGTCTTCGCGGGTGTCAGTAATGGGGAAGCACTCTGGGCGTTACCGTACCAGGCGACGCCTGAGACGGGGAGTGAGGGGATGAATAGTGTGATGGTTGTTACGCCGGAAATGACGACGATGGGGACGGATGATTTGATGAAGGATATTGATTGGGTTTGTTTGTTCTTATTTCTCTTTCTCCAAAAGGGCTATGAATGGGAATATGCTAATCTGTCACGACTGTTACAGGATGTTTTTGATACCCTTTTCCCACCCGATCAACCCGATTTCGAGATGCCGCTTTTTAATCAGTATCACTTTCAGTAGACAGCCGGAGTTTCTTGGTGGGACGGGGGGAAGGACGTATTGATAACTTGATAAGTTGGGTCTTGTTTTTGTTTGTTGATGTATGGATTGTTGATGATTGCTTGGATACGGTCAAGGGAAAGACTTGTGATAAATTGATATTGGGATCCTTGGTGGGTTTGGGGGGTATTGGTATACAGAATTACAGATACATATCTAAATGTCATACATACTTTTCAAACAAGTTATTCAGACTTGATCCTTGTGGTTGATATCTATTTTACTCACAGTGTACCTAGACTGGATTTTTTGCAGTCAATATACTTACTACCTCGGGAACATGGTTCGGCACTTGGAATTTCATTCCATTCCAAGACCCCCCCTTGGGATATTCCATTCCATTCTAATTTATCTTAGAATATTCTAAAATATCAGCTTAAAATTTGTTATATAACCTATAAAATAGTTGTTCTAGTCCGCTCGACTAATAGGAAGCCTAAGTTTATAGGTCATATAACAGGCTACCTAATTCCCTATACAAACAAGTGAATGACTATTAAAGTCAAGGACCTAAGTGATTCATTCTGGCTATAGCTTCGTGGATATACGATATACCCGTAGGTCACGTGGTTTTCCCCCTACAGTACAGTAGCTGAAACTACTACTACTAACACAAGTACAAACAAGTGAATATGACATTATTGTAATTGGTATTGTTTCTAAAGATATATTAAGTAAATTGACGGATGAGGAGATTAAGGCTTTAGAGTCATTTACGGGAGATGACGATAATTAACGGTAATTAGGTGTAGGAAACATTCAATTTACTAGTCACTTCGGTACAAATCACTTCGGTACAAATGGAGCCCTCTTATTGGTCAATCTATATATAGATTCCAATTGGAATTCTAAATTCCAAAGCCTCACGCCTTGGAATATTCCATTCCAAATTGAAGAGCCTTTGGAATATGCCACCTCGGAATGGAGTCTTGGAATCCTTGCAATCGTATTCCAAGTGCCGAACCATGTGCAAAATGCGCACTTCGCTCAAATTCGGATACTGAGGGTGATTAGTAATAAGTAAGAAGAAAAGAGAATAAGGCCTTACTATCTACCGTCCGTTACTATAAAATAACAAACAGTGTAGTCGATAAATGTATATATAACTACACGAGTACTATAACAAAAATACCTACCTACCCAGTAGTCCAAATTCCAGTTACAGTATTTAGTTTAGGAATTTCTCAATAAAACTCTGACAAAAATGTTCTCTTACTAAACATATTTACTTGACATATAACGTTAAAGTTAGTTATCCTTTCATTTTCATTTCCCATTTTCATTTTCATGATGGGAAACCACTATCTAAAGTAAAGTACGGAGCTTGGTAAGAGGATTTTAATTTCATCTGTATGTAGTGGTTGGTGGTAGTAGTTTTCGTCAATTTCAAAAAAGTTAAACAAGTTATAAGAGAATGTACAATACTGTACATGCTACGGCGATAAGAACTCTAATTTGCTTTCTAGATTTCTAGATTTATGGATTTAGAACGTAGTAAACAGGTCATGATCTTGATGATGATGGGATAGATCATAGGTTGATACGTACGAAGGAATCAAGTCCAGAACTAATTTCGATATCCGGAGTAAATCGTACAATAATTTCCAAATTTCCAAATTTCAGTGCACAAACTCGTGACTCGTGAGTTTTGAGAATAAAGGTATCTAGATACAGAAAATCCACTTCCTCAATATCTGCTCTAAATAGTGGGAGATATGCTGTAGTAGAAGCTGGAGATGTTGCGATATCCACACCACAAGTTTAATCACGTGGATACAAAGCTTACCTAATTTGAACGAGTACTTACCTTGGTACTTGTTCTATTCACGGGATTCAACATTAATCAATCAACTAATCAAGTACTTTTATATCTACAATATATTTAGATGTTATTACATCTAGATTGGTACCGTAAGATTATGTGGAAGCAATATTTATGGTATCAACAGAAGATGAGGAGGTTACTTTGTTTACGATATGATTCGTCGGTTGGTGGCTGGTTGGCTGGTAGTTTGGAGTGCATCTCATTATGTGTTTGACGAGCTTTAATAGAGATACTGGCCTTTGAAAATGAATCATGTCAACGTTTCACATAAAATATGAGTAGATCGAGTCAAAGGAGATTCAGACGCTGGAATATCAAAAGGAGGTGTATACCATCTCAAATCTTAAGTGGCCCAAACCCGAATGCTGCATTGTTGATACATAAAAGGCATTATCATCTCATCTACCCACTTCAGACATCCAAATCCATTTTTTCGCCCACCGACTTCTCTCCCTCGAGCTCTGAAACCGTTACATACTTGCTGATCTCTTCTCTTGTGATGATCTTCTCGTTCAACACAGCGGTTGTACCTCTCTTGAAGACATAGCTCTTTTGCTTCTTGCTTCTCTCGTTTGGCTTGACATAGCCTCTCTTCAAAGTAGTCTTCTCCTTGGTAATAATGCAGACATCGACATTCGAACCGGATCCCAAATCGTTGAAGATACCCGCTTGGATGGCGTTCGAACACAATGTGACAGCCTCCTGCTCCGTCATGCTTGATTTGAATTGCGACTCGAATATCGACATGGCTGCTAGCGATCCAGAACCCATGGTCACGTATGGGAGCTTGTCGGTACTACCGTGTGCGTGGACTGTAAACAAACTCACTCCAGTGGGATCAACTCCTGCTACGACGAGGTATGCTCCGATGTGTCCCTGGTGGCGGAAAAGATGTTGCTTCAGCATGGTCATGCAGGTCACAACGCGGGGTTTGCGGCCCGTGGAGAGAGAGTGTAGTTCGAGTTGGGAGGAGATGAGGGCGGTTGTGAATTCGGTGTCGGCGGCGGTACCAGCTCCTGCGCACCAAATTTGAGGGGCAATGTAATGGAGTTTCTCGCAGTTCTTGTCCGCAACGATGGGACCACTGGTCGCTCTGGTATCTGCGGCGATCTAGATGGTTATGTTAGCTCATGCTATTAGACAGGGAGCTTGACGGTGCGGAGCAATCTGAAGCTTCTTTGCTCTAGTATATAATACTGTCCATTCGTAGGGAGTTAAACTTACAACTACGCCCCCATCAAATATGCATCCTACAATTGTTGTTCCGGTACTGGTAGCCTTTGGTAGAGGCACACCTCGGGCGTGCAACGCAGCGTTGCGGGTATGGTTTGAGAAGTCGAAGCCTGGCATGTTGATGGTTGGAGCGTTGGGGGCTCCAGTGTGAGATTTAGGTATTTTGGGGTTTAGGATTTAGGATTTGACAGTAGACAGTAGGTATCGTCAAAATTTGGATGACGATGGAGGGTTGTTGGTAGAGCTTTGTGGTTGAGTCTCAAGGTACTGAGTGTACTGAGTGAGTATAGGTAGCTTGCGACTGACGACGATGGAGCTGCCTTGTGAGCCTCGCGAGCTTCAGTGGAGGGAACGCCCAGGCGCGCTCATTGGCTGACTCCCGACGGCAAATGCATCGCGACTTTCAGGTACCAAGTACAAGTACCAACCAACCTCAATGTTTTGTTTTTGCATGAATCACCTTAGGCAACAGCAAAAAAATCAACAAAATCGCCTTTAATACTAATACCAACATCTCGTCACCTTAACCAAGACGACTCTTTCTTCTTCACTCACCAATCCCTCATCGAAATCTCCCTCAAACCGACGATCTTCCAGACAAAGACGAGAACAAACCAACCTTCGATCAATGCCCACACCTACATTATAGAAGCAGCAGGGAACGCCTCCAAAGTCAGGATACTTCACGACCGTCATGGCATTCTCCAGCTTCGGAAATCCCGGTATGGGAGGGGGTCTAGGCTCGGGGGCGGGAGGTGTACAAAAGGGTGCAGCTATAGATGAAATTCAAACTGATGTATGTCTATTTCTCTGCGCCTCAACCTTTTAGAGCTTCCAGACAACACTTTTTCTCTTTGACAGCACTAACATCTATATACCAGACCCTCGGATTTCTTGCGCTGGCAGGAGAGAGCAAAGTTCGGATAACTTCACCATGGCCCGCCGACCAGCTACCACCATCGACCTCGTCGCTGATGAGCATTGCTTCAAAAAAGGGCCTTTTTGCTGCTGCAGGTCCAAACGAGATAGTTTTGGCATACACGAAAGCCGTGCGAGAGGCATACCAAGGTTCGGAGCAGGGAGACGACAATGTCAAGCCATTTCAACCTCAACTACGAATCCCCATGCCAATGAGAGTTTCACAGGTTGCCTTTTCAGCAGATGAATCATGGCTGGTGCTTTCGGCAGAGACTGGTGGAGGGCTGGCCGTCTACGATGTACAGGCTCTAATGAATGGCTCTACTGAACCCAAGTTTCAGATTCCAACAAATTCACAAGCATTAAGATCGTTGGTCCCGAATCCTACGCCAGAGAAGGGAGAGCTATTTGCAGCTGTCACGGTGGATGGAAATCTCCTGATGGCAAATCTTAAAGAACAGAATTTTGTGCAAGGGCCAAATGGACCTATCCTGAAGGATGGTGTACATTGTGTTTCCTGGAGTACTAGAGGGAAACAATTGGTTGCTGGCTTGAGAGACGGCTCCGCGTTCCAGATGACTCCAGAGGGAGTTGGAAAAGGCGAAATTCCAAAACCCCCTGGCTTGGAAAATAACCCCTTCCGTAAGTTCCATAATGCCAAAATGTCTTTCCAGGCTAATAATCTTTAGTTACCTCCATTACATGGCTGGAGAATAATGTTTTCTTAATGATACACACACAACAAAACCCAACCGGGGGATATGACTTACCAGAATCTCACTATCATTTTGTAACAAGGACGCCTGGCACCCCTCCTAGCTTCCTTTTTCAACAGATAGAAACCGACCCCTCCGGGCCATCCAGTTCTCTTGTTCGAGCGAATCCATACCAACATGTGTTGAGGTTGAAAAACTTTCCACCACACATAGATGATATACTCGTTGTCGCCTCAACCGCTTCTACAGACATAGGAATCTTGACCAAGGCAAACGCTCCGTTATCCGAATCTAAACCGGTAACAGGATCTTACACTTTCTCAGGGATTGCTGATGATACTAAAAGAGCTGCACTCCCAATGAACGAGATGGATGACACTTCAGCTATTGGTATCGGTGTTGATCTTTCTCCTACTGAGCCGGTTCATAAGCCAATTCCTAGCGACGAGGTTATAGAGAACTCATCTACCCCTTTACCAGCTCTGATGGTCCTCAACAATCTTGGTGTATTATCAGCTTGGTGGTTTGTCTACACAGATTCAATCCGACAAGGCACCATGTACTCCGGTCTTGTAGTAGCACCTCAAACGGCGGCTTTACAATCCACTTCTGCGCCAACTCAGCAACCTTCGCTATTTGGTACACCTGCTCCAAAAACTGCATTCGGTAGCTCAGCATTCGGTGCCCCTGCTACAAGTGGCGCTTTTGGAAGCGCTCCGCAGCAAACATCCGCTTTTGGTGCTCCGTCGGTGCCTACTTCTGGCGGTGCTTTCGGTGCTCCTACAGGGTTGGGTCAAAAAGCAAGCGTATGGGGAATACCAGCTTCTCCAGCTTCTTCGACTTCTGTGGCTCCCACGGGAGGGGCTTTTGGGGCTCCTGCTTTTGGCAGCTCCTCTACTCTTGGAGGTGGAACCACGTTCGGCAAACCAGCATTTGGGTCACCTAGCGCGCCAGTTGGCCTTGGAGCAAAGACGTCTCCATGGAGCTCTGGCTCTACAGCGCCAAATGCGGCGTTTGGTCAGGCTGGTGGCGTGAAGCCAGCATCACCTTTTGGTAGTGCTGCAGCCCCAACATCTGGAGGTTTCTCCTCGTTCGCATCTAAGGGTGGATTCGCTGCTGCTTCGAGTCTCCAAGGCGCTACTTCAGGTGGAGGAAGTATTTTTGCCAAGCCGGCGACAACAAGTGGTGCTTTTGGAGCTCCCTCTTCAAACAGCGTATTTGGAGCTTCCAATGCCCCACAGACAAGTGTGTTTGGTGCACCCAGTTCCAACACTCCGTTCGGCAGCACTCTTCAAACTGAAAATAAGCCGACAACAGGTCTTTTTGGAAGCAGCGCTCAAACTGATAACAAACCAACGCCGGGCATCTTTGGAGGCGGCACTCCAGCTTCCTCAAGCCAACCTACAAGTAATGTATTTGGAAGCACTGGTGGGTTCACTCTTGGTACAACCTTCAAAGCAGATCCATCCGCGAACGATGATAAGCCAGCAAGTGAGGGCACGGGTTCGTCATTCTTTGGCGGCAACTTCAACAATGCCCTCAGCCAGGCATCTTCAACGTCTGCTGCCCCTATATCAAAGGAGGCGGATATGAATGCGCCAAAAGCCGAATCCACAACCCCGTCATCTACCCCAGCTCCAAATAGATTCCTCTCGGCCCAGGCTAATAGGTCCGGGTCACCTCTCAAAGAATTTACAACCCCGGCATCTACACCCGCTCTCTCATCAATATTCTCACCTAAGCCCGCAACTTCCTCAGGGACCGGTCTGTTTGGCAGTATACCCACGTCTACGCCAGCCGCTACCAAGCCTGTATCAGCAGGCTTTAGTTTTGGTAAGCCCGCAACAGAAGGTAACCTTGGTTTTGCCAACTTAGGAAACAATGCAAACCCCATTCCTCCCGGACCTAAAACACCGAGTCTTACCGTACCACCTTCTATTACCGAGACACCAGCAACACCTCGGATCAAGAAGGAACCTGAAACTGAGGAGGAATCCCAGGGTATCAGTGATCAAATACCAGAAGCTCCGTTGCCACCGGACTCGACTAGTAAGACCTGCTTCTCTGTTGGTGACTCGTCATCACCCTGTTCTGAAGCTGACGAACAAACTCCTCCAGATACCTTAGCAACCCAAAAGCCGACGATTCCTACGCCATCGGTTGAGAGCCCTCCCAAACCAATTTCTGCTGACCTTATACCCCCTAGCGATGTCCCAGGAGGCCCCGAGGAAGAAGATTTTGAACCGGACTTTTTATCCGACAGTGATTCGTTTGATGGCGAGGATGTTGCAAAAGACTTGAGCCCCGTATCGGAGAAAACCCAGAACCCTGGTTTTACCCCTGAAAGCTCGTTTGGAGGTGGGCTGAAAATCAATAAGAACATGGAGAGTTTTACGCATATATCTAGACCAGGAACATCGGCTCGACCATCCTTGTTTGGAGAAGTTGCACCCTCCCTTCCCCCCCCTCAGGCAAAAAATCTAGTACCTCAAAGTCCTCGCTCTCCAAGTCCAGTGCGGTCTGCTTTACCTGGGAGACTAATGGGACGTCCTGATGCGTCGCGATCAGTTAGTGCTCCTGGAGTTGCTTCACAAATTCTGGGCTCTTCTCAACGATTCGGTGCCAAACCACCAGCACCTGGCCAGAGCACCTTTGATCTTACCAAGGAAGAACAAAAGGCAGAGGAGAAACGTCGTGTTGATGCCAGAGAAAGAAAAGAGGCAGAAGAAACTCAGGCTCTAGTTGACGAAGAGGACGAGGAAATGCAAAGATTTCTTGCTGAAGAAGTCAAGCCGACAACTACCTTGGACGAGTTCGTGGCATTTACCAATTATAAGACTGAAGCAGACATGAATAGTGTTCCATCTCAGGTAGAAGCAATCTATAGGGATATCAACTCGATGATTGATACTCTAGGTATCAACGCAAAAGCCTTGAAGGGATTTATTCTCGGTCATGAGGAACAATTTAAGCAAGGGGGTCGAACCAAGGAGGATCTTGAAGACGAAGAAGATTGGTGTTTAGTCGAACTTGACGACCTTTCGAAATTAATGGAAGACGATCTTGTGCGAGAACTTCAGGATGGACGAGTAAAGGATGTTGCCAATAAACTTGAGACATGCAGCGAACTACAGAAGGACCTGATCAAACTTCACGCCAAACACGAAGATGTCCGAAAGATCATTCAAACCCATCGAGACCCTGAACAAGTCGCAATGGCTCTGAACAAACCTCTGAGTGCTGAACAGACTGTGCAGCAACGAGATCTTAAGAGGGACTTCACAAAGTTTCAAAAGCTACTTTGCGAGGCCGAAGAAAGCTTGACGGTTCTCAAGGCAAAACTTGTCTCTCATTCTGCATCAAATGGGAGAGCCAACGGAACTGCTCCTACCGTGGAGGCAGTCATGCGTACTATCACCAAAATGACTGGCATGGCTGAGAAGCGAAGTGGTGATATCGATGTTCTCGAAGGACAGATGCGAAAACTCCGATTTGGTTCTGTTGATCTTTCACAGAGCCGTGAGGGATCCCCTTTCGCAACTCCACAACCAAAGCGACAATCGCTTAGGTTAGGCACTCCGGGAACATATGGACTCGCTTTTACTCCTGAGAGAGACACGCCACGACACCTGCAGAGCTCATTCCGTTCATCCATCGGATCTCGCGGTTCTCCTTCGCCCAGAAAGAAATTGAGTGGTTACTCGAGCGAGGACAAGGACAAGCTAAAGGCAAAGTTGGCGAGAAGACAGGATGTCGTGAAGCGGTTGAAGAAGGCTCTGGAGGAGGCGGGCACGAGTGTAAGACTTTTAGAAGACGATGAATAATGATGGAAATTGCAAGCGTGCCTCTAGGACTGGTTAGTGGAAAAGCATTTGATTTGATGGTTGGAGGATTGCAATATGTAGTAAGAATCGCATGAGTAGTCGATACTTTAAAATTTAAGTGGTAGTAACTGTCTCTGCATATTATCTGAATCACAGTGTTTCACGAGTGACAATGCATGTTG
This sequence comes from Hymenoscyphus linearis, assembly GCA_900536425.1. Taxonomy (NCBI): domain Eukaryota; kingdom Fungi; phylum Ascomycota; class Leotiomycetes; order Helotiales; family Helotiaceae; genus Hymenoscyphus; species Hymenoscyphus linearis. The sequence goes on from UNPR01000083.1 coordinate 158,660, forward strand.
GTGGAGGCACGTGGTGGATGTGTGTAACGGAAAGAGGCATGGCATTAATTACTAATCTCACAATTGAAAGGAAAAGTACAGAACTTGAGAGTCCAAATCCTCCCCTTCTTGTGATCGAAGGTTTGAAAGTGGAAACTCATACATGAAAACCGAAGACCCCAGATATTACAACACTTTTGAGACCCACATCCATACCTTCTTTTGATCGAAGGTTTGAAAGCGGAAAGTCAATACATGAAAGCGTAAAGAGAAGACAACACCATGAGACCCAAATCCATTCCTCCGTATGACCGGAGATTTGAAAGTGGAAATCATCCATATAACCTTTGGTACTGCGCCAGCTACAGTGAAGACAAAAAGAAAGACGAGCCACCGCTCGGAACCACCACAACAAAAAACACCGCAACACCAAAACACCACCACACCATCCCTACAATTCCTTCATGTATTGACAGGCGAATTTGAGTCGAAGGAAGTGTGTACCTGGTCTAGCTGGGTAGACGCGCAGGTAATTCAACCAACACAATGGGTTGGCGTCGCAAAAGATTGGTTCCTCCACAACCGAAACATCATCCTTGCACACTGGGAAGAAGGCTCTTTGCATCTCACGCAAGACCAGTTGATTGATCTTGGGTTTTGGCGTTGGCTCTGGCGTTGGCGTTGGCTTTGGACGGGACCTTGTGATGAGAGAGACGATGAACAGGAACAGAACGACGACGAGGAAGCACTTGAAGACCCGGCGAGGGGTGAGGAAGGAGTGAACCTTCCTCTTGGCGGATTGCCAAATGGTGGGAGGAGGTGAGGGTGGTGAGATTGGGTCTGTGCCGGTTGAGAGGTATGAGGTCACCGATGTCTGGGTGAAGGCATCGGCGTATTTGGATGTCGCGTCTGTTCCTGTGTCAACGTAAGAGGTGGTGGTCTGCGTGAATGAGTTGACGCTGGTGGAGATGGGGGCCGTGCCGGTGGAGACGTAAGAGGTGGAGGTCTGCGTGGAGGAGGAGGAGGAGGAGGAGGACGAGACGATTGGGTCAGACCCGGTCGAGACGGAGGAGGTGACCGATGTTTGGGTGAATGCATCGGTGGTGGAGGAGACTGGGTCTGACCCGCTCGAGACGTATTTTTGGGTGCAGATCGACCCGGAGGAGAACACAGAAGAGGACTCCGAAGTTGAGGTTGATGCGTCCGCGTAGAGAACACGCGATTCCGAACCAGTGAAGGTATCGGTGACAGCATCGGCGAAAACGCCCAACTTCTTCGTCCTCTTCTTGCCGGAGAGAGGTCGCAAACCACTGAAGATTTGTTCCTTCACCCCAGCTGTGATAACATTGAGGTCGACCAGCCTCAATGCCTCTCCCTCTACCTTCTTCAACCGCGCCCAAAGTTCTTCCCGTTGTTCACGGGCGTGCTTCGCTGCCGCCTCCGCAGCAGCTCTTCCCAATCGCATCTCTTCCAGTTGCTCCTGGAGGGACTTCAGTCCGGTCTCTTTGGTTTCGTCACCCCCCATTTGAGGGGCTTGGAAAGAGAACTCGGGACTGAAGGTCCCTTGTTGAGAGATAGCGAAGGCGGGGGGAGCGCTTAGGGGGAGGTGGCGGACGAACTCTGGTTGATTGAGTTCGCCCTCTGGAATACCGTCCGGAAACGTTGGCAAGGTCGTGCCGACGCTTCCATCTGGTTGGAAGAACATTGGTGGTGCCTGAAGGTAGGCGTATTCGGCGTCGATCTGTGGGTTTCGGGGGTTGCGTTGGAACGCAGCAGGATGGGAGAGTCTGTTTGCCATCTTGATTGTAGAAAAAAGGAAAAGAAAGTTGGAAGAGAGGAGGGAGGGTGGGAGAATATATGGGCTGGCTGGCGGTTACACAGAAGGTTCAGTTTGGCGCTGAACGGCGCTCTCGCACTTGATTGGCGCGTTGGAGGGGGCAGTGCAAGCAGCAAATTGTAAGTGAATACATGAAAGTTCGAAGGTGAAGATAGGATTTGGCGAGATTGGCGTTGTACAGAAGGTTCAGTTGAGAGCTAATCTTACTACTGCTACACGTGAACGGCGCTCTCGCACTTGATTGGGCTGTTGAAGGGGGCAGTGCAAGCAGCATTGTTGTAAGTTGTAAGTGAATACATCAAAACTCGAAGGTGAAGATGGAATTTGGCGAGATTGTCGTTGGACAGAAGGTTCATTTTAGAGCTATTATTACTACCGCTACACGAGAAAGGCGCTCTCGCGCTTGATTGGGCCGTTGAAGGGGGCAGTGCAAGCAGCAAGTTGTTGCAAGTTGTAAGTGAATATATAAAAATTCGAAGGTCAAGACGGGTTTCGAAAGTGTAAGCGAGATTGTCGTTGTCCAGCAATTTCAGTTTGGAGCTATTATTACTACTGCTACACGTGAACGGCGCTCTCGCACTTGATTGGGCCGTTGAAGGGGGCAGTGCAAGCAGCAAGTTGTTGCAAGTTGTAAGTGAATATATAAAAATTCGAAGGTCAAGACGGGTTTCGAAAGTGTAAGCGAGATTGTCGTTGTACAGAAATTTCAGTTTGGAGCTATTATTACTACTGCTACACGTGAACGGCGCTCTCGCACTTGATTGGGCCGTTGAAGGGGGCAGTGCAAGGAGCAGATTGTTGTAAGTGAATACGTGAAAGTTCGAAGGTGAATATAGGATTCGAAAATTTCAGCGAGATTGTCGTTGTCTGCCAAGGCGCCAAGACTTTGGCGAATTGTTTACATTGTCGCGTAATTTTTCTCGACTCGCTAATGATTCTGATTATTCTGATTATTCTAAAAGAATCTGTGAAATTTACGAGAACTAGTCTGAAAATTGTATTTTCTTCAGGGCTTGAAAACAATAATAGCTTTCAGTTTATACAAACGTTTTAGTAGAGATTTGTTAAGGTGAGAAAGTTGCACGAACATGGCCCTGAAACTCGTGTTTCGTTTTCTCTTCTAAATCTTCAAGAAAAAAAAATTGTATTTTAATTGTACACGCTTTTTAGTACCTTTTCATTAGAGATTTGTTATTGTAACAGAGTTATGCGAACATGTTCTTAGGATTGCTGTTTACTTTACTCTTCTAAGAACTCAAGAAGGATATCACATTTCAGTTATACGAAGTTTTAAGTACCTTTTTACTAGATTTGCGAATACTTGAAACTCACGGGAATATATTCTTGAATCTGTATTTCTTTACTCTTCTAAGAACGCAAGAGAGATATTACATTTCAGTTATATAAGCCTTTTTGTAGAGATTTGTTGATAGAGAAGGGAATTGTATTAATCTAATGATTATTTAAAACAGCTACAGATGGAAGAATTGTAGAAAGCACTAGCTTAAATACAGGTCGAAACTCTAGCCAAGGCTCACCCCTTATTTCCTTAGTGTAAAGGATTTGATTTTTATCGTGCATTAGGATTGGCACGCCCCTATACCCCTCGGGAGGTCAGTGCTGTACTTATACCCCCCAGATAGGTACAGCCTCACGGCGTAAAAATATAGTCATTCATTCATTCATCCAGTCACAAAACCTGGGCTTGCGATTACGATACCACAATTGTTTCTATAGGCCGTCTTTACAAAGATTGGGACCCAGAGAAAGCACAGGAACTCATGATGCTATACGGACGTGGTTCTAATAATAGGGAGACAATTGTGACTGATGCCAAGATTGAATTCTTCGGTTCTATCGATCTTAATTATTTAAATCGTCATATCAGCCAAAAGGAACGAGCCGAGAGCATTACGGAATCCTTATATGCCTTGAATATAATCTTTTATAAAAATATCAATGATAAAGACTTTGTAGGTGGTCGCTCAGGGAATAAGTTCTATCTAGATTTATCAGAGACGTTCTCCACACCATCTGATTTATACGAGCTCCGTAGAGGCTGGTTCGTATCTGTAAGGCCAGCTTTGAACTCCTTGTTTCTTAATATCAGTACTACCACATCTGCTTTTCTGAAGCCCGACGGATTATCTCCAAAGAGCTTTCACAAAAATATTCGGGTCACTTGCAAATTGACGGGTAGTGGCAATGGAATACCCGCGAGCTAAGCGATGCTGGTACCAAAATGTCAGAGATAACCTTTTCTAAAAAGGTAGAGAAGGATGGCAAAGAAGATTTAATTGAGAAAGATGTTAGGGATTATCTCAGAGACGAAAGTCGTAAGTATAACCCTATACCCTTTCTAAAGTCGCCATGGCCTAGGACTATTGCTAACCTTGTTTAAGAGTATAAAACGGAGTTCCTAGATGATGAGCGCTGTGTGAACTTCTGAGGTCCCAGAGAGGATAATCGTGCTATCTGGTATCCTATATCTACCTTAAAAATCGTACCCTGGCAAAAGGTGAAACACGTTCTGTCCTCAGAGGATGGCGAAAAGATGGTTGAGAAGGCAGAGATCTTACCTGGAGAAAACAAGAGGCAGTTGCCAGAGGGAGTCAAAATCTTGGGACTGGATTACACCAACCCTTCAGGACATCTACAGTCTTATTTTAAGGTAGGGAACACCCTTTTCCCGATTAATAGTACAACGCTAAAGAAGTTCTGTAACTAAAATAGGCTTTTATTACTTTTGACCCAGACATGGCAAAACTCACACCAAAGAATCTCACACCTCCAATCCTTCACTATTGTAAAATGAATACAACTGAAATTCAAGGAGACAATCACGTGACGGAAAAGCCCGCAAAAGGAGCGTGGGAACTCACCAATAAACGTTTTCTCTCTCCAGCTAAAATCACAACTCTGCCTGTGATATGCTTTCACGGAATGCCTGACCAAATTCTGGAAAATATCAAGGCTACCAAGAAAGGTCTTGTTGGAGTGATGAAAGCAGCGAGTATAATGAAATTTAACCAAAGGCACTCGATGGCAAATTCACCTGTGCTGAAACCCCTACTTGGGAACTGGAAGAAACAGTAATACAGTACGGGGACAAATGCCAAAAGATACTGAAGGTCGCACTTGACGATATGAATGTTCCTCGCCCTCAGATCATCTTGGTCATCATGCAAGAACGGAGCATAGACTTCTATGCCGAAATCAAACGATGGGGGGATTGTGTCATCGGAATCCCAACGATATGTTGTCTTGGTCATAGAAATTCAGGCCCTGCTGGTCCCATATGGGGAATAGCTGCAAATTTGTGGTAGGTTCTATAAATTGAACTCCACAAGGAGAAACGAGCTGACTCCAGGAAACAGTCTCAAAATCAACGCCAAGTGAAAGGGAATTAATCACCAACTTCTTCCCAATAATAACGCCGCCCCCAATAGGCTCTATGGAGCAACCAAGGTACCAAAAAGGACCATGCTTATTAGAGCTGATGTTACTCACCCAAAGGATAGCGAAGAGGGATGCCCATCGATGGCCGGAATTGTTGCTACAGACGATCCCATCTCTAGCAATTATCTTGCTTCAGCTAGGCTACATTGCTACAAAAGGGCACTCAGGAAGTGAGTATAACTTTATCATACCTTAATTCATATAGCTGTCAACAGGAAATTAGTGAGCTAGCGGAAATGATAAAGGAGAGAGCGCTTGTTTGGCAGAAGAAATTGAGGAGTTTGAAACTGACAGCGAAAGACGTTGACACATTACCGTCCCACATATTCTACTACAGAGATGGTGTGAGTGAGTCACAATTAGGAATGGTTCGTAAAGAGGAGCCTTCTCAAATCAAAGAGGGTTGCCGAATGGTACTGAAAGAGTTGGTATCTGGAAAAAAGCCCTCGTTAAAGAATTGGGACCTGAAAGTAACCATGTTTGTCGTTGTAAAGCGTCATCACGCTCGTTTCTTTACTTCCTGGATTCCTGATCCAGATACTACCAAGGATTCCAATAAAAAAGAGGAGGGAAAGAATCATCCTGCCGGAACTCTCATTGATCAAAAGGTTGTGGCACCGTTTCGTCGCGAATTCTATCTTCAAAGCCACCACAGCGAAAAGGGGACGGCTCGGAGCGCGTGCTACATATTGATTGAGAATGATTCGGAATTAAACATGGAGGAACTCCAGGAAGTAGTAAGCATATTCCATCATCTATATTGCTTCATCACTGAGACGCGCTGTACAGACACATCACTTCTGCTATACGGCAACGAAATGTCCTTCTACTTGTATTCCGGCTCACGCTGATCTTCTTTGTGACCGTCTAAGACACTATCTAAGACCAGCATTAAAATACAATTATCTACCAAGTGTTCAGAGGAACAACGGGATTGACGACTTGGAGCCATCAGATTTTGCGAACGATGAAAACATCTGGACGATTGTAAGTAATTCTGGGGGATTGGGGATTGGGGATTGGGGGTTCTCTTGCTTGTTTGCTTGGAATTCTGTCGCCTGAGTGAGGCCTTTGAGGGGGTTTGAGGGGGACATGAAGGATATAGTTTAAGTGTTTGTGTTTGTGTTTGTGTTATGTTGCGGATAGATAAGAGAAAAAGTCTTCATTTTGTAAAGTAAGGGAAGATCTTACAGGTGGAGGTAGGTAGGTATTGAATACCCCTGAAATGAGGCTAGTATGGTTGGTAGGTGGGTGGATGCTTCGAGGTTATGGAAGTTCAGCTCTGTAGTGAGCGAGATTAGAGGGACTTCTATTACTTCTCCTAAGGGGTCCTTATTCTTATCTCACTTTGCCATTTAGAACGTCAGTTAAGCGAGTCCCCCTCCACCCACCGCCCATCTCCTCTCAACACCCCTAAACCTCCATCTCCAAGTCCCCCAACCCAACTACCTCTCATACATTCACTCACTCACCTCCATCCTCCACAAAACCACAAGACCACATGACCACTACTCCACAGCCCAATAAAAAGAGCCAAAACACCCCCTGTACCCACACGCACAAATCTCCAAATCTCTAAAATCTCTTGATATTATCTATTAGCACCTTTCCCGTCGAAAACCTGATACTATACACCTGGTCAGGTCAGTTCAGTGTGTAATGTGAAAATGCCATATGCGATAAGCACACAGAACTGTTCCCTCGTTCAAAAAAAAAATCATCTCGAAGATTTTCTCTAGATCGAACCCAGAGCGCCAATTCCCGTGCGACAACTAGAGTTTTGCTAGTTGAAACTCTTTTTTTGGTGTTTTTTTTTTGTATATATGTTTTGGCGTGGTGGGTGGAGGTGAGGTGAATATGTGGGTGGGTGGTGTTGATGTGCTATGAGAAAATGGGAGGTCGGATGATAGCGAGCGAGATGCTCTCTCTACTGGTATCATAGCTGGGATGGGAGCAACACCAGTGGGATTTGTTGGGATATATGTTATTCACAAGTCATATGTTTACATAGTCATATGACACAAGCGTTCGAGTACTTAAGTCCTCGAACGCTTTATCCTTAGTTAGTTCTTCAATCGATTATTATACTTTATAAAGAGAGTATATTAGTTTACCCTGTTTTACACTAACACTGATTAGTGTGTATATATAGATTAAAAGAGGCTAAACTATTAAAAGTATAGTTATCTCGAGATTATATATATTACCTTTTTAAAGCTTTTAAAGAGTACGCCCCTACGTAGTACCCTAAAAAGGCTGCCTACTGCGCAATAGACGACTACCGTAGTAACGACAAAATCGGAAACTATAAAGAGCTAGTTAAGATAGTACCCTAAAAAGGCTGCCTACTATCTTAATAACGAAGGGCTAGTCGAAATAGTACCCTAAAAAGGCTGCCTACTATTTCTACTAACTTAGCCAGGACAAATAACCAGTCAAAGAATCCGTGGAATAAAAAGATGGATGACATTATGTTCTATATCTGAGGAAGATGATTTCATGTCAACGATTGACTTTAAGTGGGGTGGGGGTCGTGCTCTGTCGGAGATTTGGACTTGTAGCTGGTCAGCCTTTCTTTGTATGTTCAGCCTTTTGGTATGTAGGTAGGCATGGTCTTATTGGGCATTTATGTATTTTAGTTGCGCTTTTCATCTTTGTGGCAGTGCTGGGTATGTGATTTTGATTCAACCATTATTTCTTCTGGGCATCTCTTTCCACTTGGCTCTGCACCTGAACCAACTCCTTATCCTCGCGAAGTGGGCAAAGCTAGATTGAATGAAGAAAGTAGTAGATCCCAGTAGCCACTCACGTGACTCCGAATCCTCATATATATAGCATCCGCACCTAGACTCAGATGGCTCATCACCCTGAATTCTACATCCTTATCCACCCCACTCGACGAACCTCATAGTACATTTCTAAAGTGGTTCCATCAAATTTGAAGGAATCATCAGATTAACACTAATGAACTCCGGGGGGTTTTGCAAAATTACCAAGTCTCGCAGCAGGGATTGTCTACTATCGATTCGTGGATTTTGTTGGCAGTGCGAGCCAGGCCCCCCTGGCACATAGAGTAGAAAGGGCGGTCCTGGGGTTAAGGGGGGTAAGGAGGGCGTGGTGGTACTCGAAAGGGTGCTAGGAGACCCAAAAAGGTGGGTCCAAAGTTGTAGGATTAGCATAGGAATATTCTCATTTTACCTTATTTTATACCCTTGTACGTATATCTTTATACGTATATACAATATCAAGCCGATTTTGCGTATATAGACGCTCAGCTATTCAAATAATCAAAGTGTCGTCTAATACGTATATTAGACGTCTGATACGCGTATTCCTCATATACGCTGGCACAATACTACAGATCTAGAGTAATAAGTAATTGAATGAGTACCATGGTACAGACAGTAATTCTCAGCTATCTCTCACTTATCAAACCAATCAAAGTAGTAATTACTAAGCACGCCAGGCACATATTTAAGTCTTACTCGCTTCTCGCTTGACGAGTATAAAATTCATTTCTCCAGCCAAAATATTTCTCTACCACAACAACCAAAATGGACTCCGAACTTCTCGACCATCTTGCCCGCAGAGGCAGACTCCAAGATCTCTATGAACCTGACATTGACCCCCTTATGCCTACGAACATGAAAGACGAAAATGGCGACACAGGTGATGATACCTCTCTGACGATCAATGATTTTCAGAATTATGAAAATGCCATTCATAGCCATTTTGAAGATGAAATGGATGAGGCTGTGAAGGAAATGGAGAAGAAAGGAGCGGTTTCCGTACCGAAATTCAAGCAAGACCTCTGGACTCTCGTCAACATCCTTGGCTATGCTTCTTTTTGCAAGCAAACTTGGACTTTGAATATGCTGCAGAAAGCAAATCGTGCACCAAGACCTGTCAATCGCAAGGAAATGGAAGGGGCTTGGTATCGGCTTCTCATGAAGGCATATAAATCATGGGACCCTCGTACAAAGTCTAGAAGCAAATCCAAGGGACCAGCTTTGAAGCTAAAGCAAAAAGTCCTTCAAAAAGGCATGTATCAAGTAAGTATTGATATTCCTTCCTTATGTCTAGAGTGACCATGATCTAACAGAAACCCTTTTATAGATCTATGATGGGTCAAATAGATTTTGGCGCAAGAAGAAACGAACCCACCCTGAACTCGACGTAGATGTAAGTAGTAAATTTATGTTTTTCAAAGACCATGCTAATGAACATAATAGCATGTTACATTCTGGCCGGAACCGAACTCTTTCTGTGATGATGATTTCACATATGGACCCGATTTCTGTGCACCTCCAGTGGCTCTCTCAGACATTGGCAGCGATGAAATCCAGGATGAGGCTGAGATAATGGATATTGAGAAGGAAATGGGGGTTGATGGTCGCGAAATTGGTGAGGACCAGGGAATTAATGATGACGATGGTGATGTCACGGTGATTAAGAACCAGTTTGAGAAAATGCAGATCGATCAATGATAATTAAGAGATATTAGGTAGTAGAGACAAGAGACATGCTTCCAACCATGAAAGTCGCTACGAGGTACATGTGAACTTACGGCTGTCAGAGAAATTAGTTTTTTCGGTAGATCGCAAAGTCTCGCCTCTCGCGTCCCGTAGTCACGTCGTTGCGTCAATCCTTCTCTTGAAGATGAGAGGAACAAAAAAAAAAAAAATTTTGTAGTGAATACTACTTGACAGACAAGTCTGTGCGCAATTCCAATAATGGAAGAAGAAATCTAAACAGTGTTATCACAAGTCTTACAACGAGGGGAAACGTACTTAGCCTTGACAAATAAATCCCGAAAATTCTGTTTTAAGTCCAGATGACTGAGCGTAGATTATTTATCGTAAACGATAAATAGGTGTCAAGGGCTGATCTTGCCACACCGTTACCAGTGAGACAGGGGCCCCCTCTACATGCCGGTTAAGGCGACAGTCAAACGTCTTAAACATGGCTATGAACGTTTGTTGTGTTTGTGGGCTGAGCCCCACTTTTTCTCGGGTAACACCCGACGAAAACCCCTGAATTCCTATTGGGGGCTGATAGAGCTTCGAATACCAACCTCACCATATATCACCACGCGGTTCTCTTCAACCATAATTGGGGCCGCCCTGGGCATATTGTCGTGGTCGACTGATTGACAGCGCATCAGGTATGGCGCAAATAGCCCTTTTCGTGTATCTGGATGGCTCCGTTCTTCGGTACCTTTGGCTGTTGCGAACAGGTCTGCGGCATCTTGTTGCTGACGGCTTGAACTTTTTCAGTGACACTCAATCTTTGACAATTCATTATTTCCCATTGCGCTGCCAGGATGCGCCTTAAGAGAAACTTTGGCGGTACAGTATCACCCAAATGAGAGGTCAACCATACTGACAAGCACCAAAGCCCATCAGGCATATCTTTAGAACCTGCGAGGCAACTCGAAAGGACTTCAAAGAATAGCCTCATATTCCGCCCTCAATACACTCCCTGGCACCTTCCTCTGGGAACCCCCGACGATTGACACCTCTCAAAGCCAAAGCGAAGTACATACAATCTCAAATATATAACCTCGGTCTATCTATGACAGTCACTCTGAGCCTATCTGTGTTATTTAAAGGCATAAATCTTAGTAGTAGGCTCTGAATCGCACGATATCTGCCGGTACAGCGAACACGATCGCCAATCTTTGGGCGATGGCGATGTTTTAAAGAACATTATTCGCACCACTTATGCAGTGGCACACATTTTGAAAATGGTTATATGCACATTGAGCTCATTACTTAGAGATGAGACAAATCCACCCAGGCATTGGAGTCTTTTAGCCCTTTGCCACTGCTGCTTCATGGCACACTCCCCAAATCATGACGCTCATCCATCAAGTCATAAGGGAAGAAGTCGAGGGACACAACATATTTTGAGGTCATTGATACCATCCAAAACTCTGGCTTAATACTCTGCATTGAATTTATCATCAGCAATTCTGACTGGAACTTTTATGAATGATAACCAGGAGATGTGTTGGTGGTTCTGTTGCCTAAGCCTTCGATTTAGATAATTTTTCGCTTGTGCAACAAGATTATAGGGTATCAATATTATTTCAAACGGATTTCATCTATTGCTAATACTTCCCTATACACACTGAAGTTCCTCCTTATCCTCAAGGTTGTGTCTTTACTATTCCAGACTCCTTCTGTGGTAGTTTACGCCTAAGGTATCCATGACTTGCAACCTGGCGTGTATCAGGTGTATCATGAGGGTCTTTCAAGGATTTTGGAGAACATGCGTAATTAAAAGGTGCGATGGCGATTGAGAGAAGGTGTACTGACCTGCCACTCTATAATCAAATGTGGGACCTAAAACATCAGCCCAACCAAATAGAAGAGATTTTGAATTCTATCAAGCAATTTTATCATCACATGCTCTTGGAGCAAAGCTTTGTTAAAGAGTTGGTACTTGATTGTTGTTGTTCCAGATTAAATCTGTGAGATAATGCCTCCCAGGGTTGAGATCAGATGATAGAAGTGGTGGCCTGAGACCTAAGATAAGTCAGCAATCGTTCCTAAAGCAATCTTTCCAAAAGCAATCTTTTTGACAATAGCTACCAAGCAAGCAAGCCCATCTGGGGTTTCCAGCGGGATGTTAGTAAGCTTGATGTTTGCGATTCAGTTTGGTATGTCAATAATATCACAAGGACAGAGCAAGATTAAAAAACAAGATATTCTGGAATGGTCTGGGCTATAGTCAATGACCACATGGATAACTGGGAAACACGTAGTTATCTAATACAAGCCAGGGGTTTCACGAATTGTGGTATTACTACTCTATGAGTGCTTCTCTAATAGTAAATGACCGTAGGATTTCAACACACACTTGATCACTTGAGCTTTGATTGAAAGACTTCACAATTGGCAACCATAAACCAAATTGTTACACAAGATATTATCTGTTTAATGGCAAACTATTCATTACCAAACACCTAATGTTTGCTCTGTGAGAGAATTTCTATAAAGAGAGAGCTGTCTCTCCATTGTACATATTACCCAGATTCCTTTTTTTAAAGTAAGCAGACTTTTATTCCTTTGTCTATAGATAGATCTTTTGCCACTTATAATTTGCTCTACACTTATTCTCACTAAGTCATTACCAAGCATGTCTGCATTAAATTCTTACGGTCTAAAGATTCACGGAACTCTGGAAAAATGTTTAGCCAATAAGGGGAACCGGTTCTGGCCGCATGGTTCCCTGTTTAATGTCTGATGATTTCCCAAGGTATGACGCCAATGGGAGGTGTAGCCGGGTTCCTGCATTAGGGTATTCCTTTGAATGCCTGTCGGTTGGCTATTAGTCCAGGTATGCTCCCACATGTTAATTGCCAAGGATAATTTCTCTCAATGCTTATAGAGTCTACGGATTCACCAGACTTTAAGGAACTATTTCACCCATCAAGAACCGGATTGTGGTTGCGTGATTTCCGGTTTTTTATCTGATGACTTACCAGGGTATGGAGTTCATGGAAACTGCAGCCGGTTTCCCCGCACTGTTTCTTGTTATAGATACCAAGCAACAATTCCTTTACAAATCAGAGACGATCTCGAACATTTCTGCAGGAGTGTCTTGACCTTGAGCGTCTTTGGCCGGGATCAGAACAAGAGAGTAAGCAAAGTAAGGCGGACAAACGATTTGCGGAGGCAGAGGGATATAGACCAATGGAACGCTCCTCCACAGATTCCGCGACGAAACAATCACACGATTGTACCCCAACGCCACCCGCGCCGAAATCAAAGAAAACACATCCTACATCTACCAAGAACTCGCACCACTTCTTGAACGCGTTCCCCCATCTCAAGCAGGCACCTGAAAAGTACAAGGGCACCAAGTATGGCTATGGCACACGCCATACAGGCCTGGTAAGCAGTGCTTCTCTTTCTTTCCTGTTTACCTTTCCCACTCGTATGATCACGGGTGGATCACGGGTGGGGCCATTGAACTCAATACACTCCGCTATGATCTCCCAAGGAGTATTTATGCTGACTTTATTGTAGTGGACTGAAATAGGCCACCAGCTGGATCCCAAATTCCTGAGAGGTGGACCGTGGAATCTCATGGTGACAAAAACCACTGCAGGGAGGTCAGGAAGGGACAACAAAGAGCTTTTCAATGAGTTGAGGAGTAAGGCGGTTCGCAGATGTCGAAGGGCGACAATCTACCACCAAGTCGTCCTTGGATTTCTCTCGAATGCCGTTGACCCGAAGGCTTTCCAAGAGGACCAGGCGTTCGTTGAAGCCCTTGCAGAGAAAGGGATGCTAGCAAAGTTTCATCCGATGCAGTACCATATGTTACAGGTTATCCAATGCGATCGAGCTTGCGTGTGTCACCGAGATAATGGAGATGTTGCGAACACGATGGTCGGAACAACTCCATTCGAGATCTTTGATGGGGCCCATTCCGTCTTGAATGACCCAAACCTTGATGTCAGGACCCCATTCTACCAAGGTGATTACGCAATAACGAGGGCGACCAAGACTGGGCATGCAGTCACACCTCTTCTTTTTGGGGAGCGGATAAGCTTGGTTGACACGTCAAAGAGTTCCCTGGCAACCGCGATCCAAAACTACAGATATATGGATGGACCCGAGAAACAGGCATTCATCGAACAGATGAGAGTTGACGAAGAAGAAAAAGACCAGAAGTATGCCGAGAAAATTGAACGGGAACTTCAGTTGGCATCTCCTATCCTAGAAAAAGAAGGCAAGACCTTATCTATGCTCAAGGATGGGGATGATCATGAGAGAGGTAACTTCTGGAAACTCACAATGCTTGAGTATAGGAAAACCAGTGGGACTGCGAACAAATTTAAGAAAGCGGAAAAACTCAAAAAGGATGCGATCGAGGAGGCTAGAAAAGCACGGAACAACGAAAGAATGACGGAACTTGAGGCAACGCCCGTTGGGTCTTTCTACAATTATGATAAGGCCGAGGAATCTCGGGTCAAAAGAGGTGACTTCCCTTTCAAGGCACACTCAACGACGAAGGGAAACACCTTTGAGGAACTTTCACGCCCAGCACTCCCGGTTTGATCCTGAGCTTAGTCTTTTAAAATTAAAGAGGAGTAACTCCCTCTCACCGTCCTTTAATAGAGCATCTCTCTATACCAGTCGTACCTATATGAATCTTGTGCTTGCGTGGGATGTCCTTCCAATAGCAAATCCGTATTTATATTTCGATCTATAGATACAACTGCCCATTCAAGCTCCTTCTAATAGATCAAGGGGTGATACAAATCCTGCGGATTCAATTACTAAATCAAAACCTTGCCGATTATTTGCTAAAATAGTCGGTACAAACAAATCTGATATGGAAGTCGACGAGTGTGTTGAAAGAGGAGAGATGAATACCCAAATGTCTACACGTGACTTTAGATCCTCGACGACAAGATATCCTTACCTACACTTAGATAGTCCCACGGCACCTGTATCCGAGCGAGTTTTGATCAAATAGGTCTATGATACTAGCCTGAGCCCTTATATTGCTTTCCACCCCCTTGAACCGTTATAATTAAGGCAGTGTAAGAGAGCGTCAAGTAGAGAAGGGGTGGATCAAAGAAAGTTCTTGTTTATCTTGTGTGGCAGAGAATTACTTAGGAGCTTGAAAGCAACATATGAATAATACGGTGTTTGGAGCTTTTTGACTCAACCTAGTAAATCTGGTCAATCTGGTCACTCTTTCAATCTGGACATTGAAGCATATTATAAAGCTCCAAAGACTATGAGAAACTTCACTCCTGTACGATTAAGATTATATAAACCAAATAACACATTCAGCCTACATGTTACCTGAATCATAAAATGGAACATACAGGAAGGTATCTCAGTGAAGTCTACTTATTAGACTCTGGTGAAAAGATATTATGGTGGCATCCACATGGCCTTCATGCGAGGTAAACCTGGAAGTCCAATCAATGTTTTGGGTACCTCCAATAGCTACATAGTACGCTAGTCCACCTAGATACCTAGTCGAATTCACTGATCCAGGGGTGGTCATTCCATAGAAAGGAGCACAAGGAAACATTTTATTGCCAGGCTTAACTCCCTTCGTGGATGTGTGGCGAATGTTGCAAAACCGCACCCTGCGTCATTAGGACTACTGCTCTACATGCCGCAGCACATATGCTCACTGGCTTCTGAGGAGCTTGCATTTGGTGGAAAACTCGGCTAATTTATAGGTATCAGGGGAAAGCATATGGTCACGTGATCATACAGCACCATATCCAATCATCACATTAAGGGCTATTTCAGGTGTTTATGAAAGCATAGGGGGTATCTCGGATATTTGCCGTTATAAGAATAGAAAGAAACCTTTTCTAAATGACAACAATTTACTACCTATTTGTTTCAGAATCACGAGTTAGCATGAGGTTGATTTACAGCACAGTATATACCATAGAATAGCAGGGTCGAGATATCTTACATTAAGAAATCTGCTGTGGAACTCTCCAAATAGCATCAGAAACCATAGCAACGTCCCTCATCTGCTTAACATCATGCACCCTCACAATATCCGCACCGCCCCTGATACTCGCCGCCACCGCCGCAGCCGTCCCATAAGACCTTTCAGTCGATGGCCTCATCTTTCCTCCAGGAGCAGCGAGCAACTTCCCAATAAACTTCTTCCTACTAGGTCCCACCAACCACGGTAACCCGACCAACCCAGGCCACGCCCTCAACTCATCCAACCGTCCCAGAATTTCGTAGGCGTGACGCGAATCCTTCGCGAATCCAATGCCCGGGTCGAGAATAATGCGCCAGCGGTAGATACCCGCCTCCTCCGCTTTCCTGAGGCGTTGCAGGAGTTCCTTGGCGATTGTGGGGATCAGTCCATCCGGGTAAGATGTCATATCCGGGTGCTGCATGGTGATGGGGGTGCCACGCATATGGTTGAGACAGATCGTTGTTGCGTTTTTCTGCGAGACGAGAGTGGGGAACATATGACGATCGAGGGCACCAGCCGAAACATCGTTAATTATATTTGCGCCGGCTTCGATGGCTGCTTTTGCTACCGAGGCTCGATAGGTGTCCACGCTTATGAGGCCTCGGAAGCCAATTGAGTCTCGAATCATTTCTAATAAGGGAATCACGCGAGACATTTCTTCCTCGTCGGTTATTTGAAAGGCGTTTGGAGCTGTTGATTGGCCGCCGATGTCGATAATGGTTCTGCCTGGGGTTGTGTCGGGTTTTATTTTGCGTCGTAACTCGTCCAGATTAAATAAGAGACCGTCGTTTTGTCCGCCGTCGGAAAAAGAGTCTGGTGTCATATTGATGATAGACATGATTCTAGTATCACGAGTTGGCTGGAGGGCTCGAATAAATTCCTCGCCCTGGTTGTCGAGGGGAGTTACAGTGGAAATTGCGGAAGGAGGAAGAGCATTGAGATAATCCTGAACTGTTTTCCATGGGGATTCGGGATTCAGGGCTTGAGCAGGAATCAATCTACATCAGTTAGTAAAAGACAATTCTGATATGAAGGAGGCTTACTCTGATAATGGTCGGAGGACAAATTCGCGTTCTGCGATTAATGGATGAGGAATTGTCAACCTAGGATCATTGACGACTTGATTATCATACATCAAAATGTCGAGGTCGATATTACGAGGTCCTTTATCGACAATTTTCCTCCTTCCCATGCTAATTTCAATTTCTTGAAGCACATCTAGAAGTTGAATGGGTTCCAGTGTCGTTGATATCTGTATACAAAGCTCAATATCACAATTTCGTTCAAGGTTGTTGGGAAAAACGCACCTCACAAACACCATTGAGAAATTTGTCCTGATCTAAAACATACATGGGATCCGTCTCCCAAAGACTACTCGTTCTCAGAATCCTGATACCTTTTTTCTTTTTCATCAGTGCCAAAGCTTGCTCTATCCAGTCCACACGATTGTCAAGATTGCTCCCAAACCCAATATAAGCTGTTCTCCAATTCTTTCCCCGAGAGACTACTTCAGGAAGTGAATCAAGTAGACTTGTGGTTTTCATCTGATGAGGGACCCATGAAGGTCTTTCCCCCTCTTCTTGAGCTTCTCCATCACGATTGGATGATGAACTTTGTGAGCAAAAAAATGTTTTCTTGTTCCTCAGGAAAGCGGTTGAAGTTGGTAGCCTGCGTATCGCCGCATGATTGCAGGTCAAGGTATTCACCCTGACAAATGACCGCGTCACAGAGGTCTTCATGGACGTGGATCGATCCAAAGCTGGTGGATGTTGTTTAGCTCAATTCTGGATTCTGGAGCATTGGGCAACTCTCGACTCTTACTCAATGGCTTGAAATGCTTGATTGCGAGGTCATCGCGAAATTTATGCCAAGTCCCGGAATAAAGTAGGACCGCGCTTTGAAGACAAGATCTTGGAGTGGGGCTGTCAGCTGGAGCTGTCCCTTGGTCCTTGCAAGCATGTGCAGGTGTTTACTTTACAATATAATAAACATTTCTTTAATAGAGAACAATCAAATTAATAAATCAAAATGAATTTTTCAATAAATACCTATCTAGGTATTCGACTAAAATGTCTTACTACTGTATTACTCCCATCACTGCTCTTCTGCTTTAACCTCAAAAACAAGGCAGTATCTAGGTGACGGGAGATGCACCCGGAAATGAAATGTCAGCTGACTCGTGGACCAGCCGAGGCAACTTCCCCAGATTCGCGCTCGGCAACGAAGGTGCGCCCGCGCCCGCTGTCCTCTTGAATAAATTGCCTTTGCCTCCTCTCACCTCTCTTTCAATCCTTTCGAAAAAGAGATATTCTACTCTTCTATCCCATCATACAAATAACCTCTCTGCCTAGATTCAGTCATCCCGTTCTCTCCAAACCTTCCGCTATTCTCATAAACAACAATATCCAACATGGCTTCTCCTCGTAAGTTTCACATGCCCCTCTGTGAAAACACCAGAAACACCAGAAATCCAAGGAACTGACATTGTGCAATAGAGCAACTCCGCACTACGGTCACCGACCTCCTCAAGATCAAGCACCCTATCATTCTCGCTGGAATGAACGTCGCAGCTGGTCCTAAACTCGCAGCAGCAGTCACAAATGCCGGTGGACTCGGTGTTCTCGGAGGGATTGGATACACACCAGACATGCTAAGAGAGCAAATCGCCGAGTTGAAGTCTTTCCTCGACGATCAGAACGCTCCATTCGGTGTTGATTTGTTACTTCCCCAAGTCGGTGGAAGTGCCCGAAAGACCAAGTACGTATCACATGCCGGGATATCTCCATTTTGATTACTATCCATAACAACAGCTGACGTGTGAACTCCACAGCTACGATTACACCAAGGGAAAGCTCGATGAGCTGATTACCATCATTATCGAGAGCGGTGCCAAACTCTTCGTTTCAGCCGTTGGTGTCCCACCAAAGCATGTCGTTGAAAGACTTCACAAGGCCGGTATCCTGTATGCAAACATGATTGGACACCCAAAGCACGTTAAGAAGTGCCTCGAGCTTGGAGTTGATATTATCTGCGCACAAGGTGGTGAGGGTGGTGGACACACCGGAGATGTCCCAACAACTGTTTTGATCCCAGCAGTAGTAGAGCTTTGCAAGGGTAAGACCAGCCCTATGAGTGGCGCACCTGTGCAGGTTGTCGCTGCAGGAGGAATCTACAACGGCCAAACCGTTGCCGCAGCTCTTATGATGGGAGCTAGCGCCGTTTGGGTTGGAACCAGATTCATCTTGACAGAGGAAGCTGGAGCATCAAAGGCACACCAGGAGGCTGTCAGAACCGCCGGCCATGACGACAACGTCAGAACTATCATTTTCACCGGTAGACCGTTGAGAGTACGAACAAACCCATACATCGTCAACTGGGAAGAGAACCGTGCTGCGGAAATCAAGGAGCTTACTTCAAAAGGTGTCATTCCCGTTGAGCACGACTTTGAGACTTTGGGAGATGATCTTGATGATGAGGTAAGCAAAATCAACCCCCCCTGATTGGACGCGAGAATTCCCAGATCAAGGGCTAACATTCTTATAGACTATGGACAACGCCAGACCTTTCCTGATGGGTAAGGCAGCCGCTGTCGTCAACGAGAAGAAGAGCGCCAAGGGTGTCGTTGATGAGTTGGTCGGAGATGCTGTCAAATGGATCCAGACAGGAGAGAAGATGATTGCCAAATTGTAAAAAAACTAGCCGGCATTTGTAAGCAAAATGGCGCTGGGGGTTCAATTTGAATAATGCATTTTTGTTGCCTTTAATCTTTAGATTGGATTCGTGTAATATCATAAACTATATCATTATGCATTTATAATCCTGACTTTTTCTATATTTGTTACTTCTTTGTGTTGTGTTGACGTACTTTGTGATTTGGTTAGGGTGATATCTTGGTTTGTCTCCCAGATTTCTGTTATGGATGAGTGGAGAGGGATTTGAGATAAATTACTTTCTCTATCCCATGAGCTTAGAACAATTTTAAGTGTATGTCTTCAACACTCGACGCATTTATTTATCTTCCGAATCCTTTCTACTATTTCATTTGATTGAAGCTGGGGAGGAGGGGAATTCCAGCGAGTAATATCATCCCCTAGAGGTCAACGAATTACAGTAGATGAGTCTCGTTCCCTGCCTCAATTGGCCCCTTTGACGCCATCTCATCCCAAGCGACCCTCCCTTTTGCGAGGCATCCATCAGCCCGTAAGCCAGAGATGTTTCCGAAAATTCAAGCTTCGGAGGCTCCCAGCGCAACGGTGTTTGTTGGACTAAAAGAAAATTTCGAAGTTAGTGACTTGGAATCTGCGTATAGTAAGGGGCGTCACTCGCTTAAATCAAAACAACACGCGCGAGACGCGATATCAACAACGCAAAAAATCTAAAAACCCAAAAAGGTCAAATATACAACCAAAAAAATAATAAAAAAGCAAAAAAAGAAGTAATAGACAGATGCGGCTAAGATCACAGGAGCCCGCGCCCCTCACTCGTTCTAGATCGCTCTAATAAGACAACTCATCCCTCCTGCGGCTAATCCTCGACGGAGGGCCCACACACCATCTACACTAGAGATACGGGTTTGATGGATGCCAACTTTCTTATTCTAATATACAAAGGTATTGTGGGGAATTGGGTGGGTGGCTGGGTGGGGCTGGGGGTAGTGGTGGAGCGAGGTTTTGCCAGAAGGGGTAGCCACTGCGGCGTGAGTCTGCGTACGCTTGTTCTCACTGATTCACTAAGATGAATGGGGTCTCCATGGTGACTGGACTGCCATGGCTGGTAAGGTATCACGATGCGAAGATGCCACAATGTGACCATGCTGGTAGACGATAAGTACCAGAGATATGCATTATTTGTTGGAGGTTCTTTGCGCATTGAGTCATGGCTATAATTGTGTAAATTGCGAAAACAAGATACAATGATACGTGCTAACAATATGGTCAGAAATACCGTCAACAGGCGTGGTTATCATTCCTAGGTGATGATACTTCACACATGACGAAGGAGGCTAGATTCATCGCAGTCCAACCAGTAGCAACCATTGAGTCACCCCATATGAGGAACATTCTCTCTGTCTACCCCTCCCTCTGTTCTATTTTTAGCATCATATATTGTTGGGGACGCCAGGTTTTGGACTATCGCAAATCAAGAAATGGGGTTTGACAGTCATAATTCAAGGATTGTCGCTACAGCGCCAGTGTTCTTTGGCGAGATCGCGAACCATTCAGTGTGCAAATTCTGATTGCCCTTTGTTGAGGTAAAAGAGTATGATTCCCTACCTGGGATCATATGACTGGAACTCTGCCTAACAGTTGATCGATTCACTCCCTTTCTTGGACTGTGGCTGTGATTCGGACGCACAGATTTAGTTTTATTCACTTTCATTCTTAGCTTGTGATTGGAGTTTAAGAGGGATGATTGTGACACCACAAAAGCCGACTCTGATTCCCATCACAGATTCAAAGATATCTATCTGCCTGTGATTCCTTCGCCGCTGGGACTCTGGTTCTCTTCTCTTCTCGCTGACAAAGATATATTTGCGACTGCGCTCTTATTGTAACTGACGACATTTCGATACTCTTGTTGATAACCGCTCTTAGGTCTTACCCTCTCACCGTCTCACCATCTCCGACGGCTACTTTAGCAAGATATTATCTCCAGACTCAATCAAGCCTTCAATATTTGAGCAGTAACTACCCCCCTCCATCAAATCGTTTGTACCCCTTCGCTTAATCCAGATATTTTGATTACAACACCAATCACTTACCCAATATCGCACAAGATGTAACCACCCCCTCTTTTTGAGCCTTCACTAACTCTCTTAGAACATTCAAGATGTCTTCAATCAACATCACCACACGCATCACCACTGCGATAATCCAGGCATCTTCATCCCGCCTACCAACCGACGCATCTCCACCCCATACAATCACACCGACTAAACCCGCACTCGCCTCGTCCAGCAAAACAACCACAAACGAACCCCCCCTTAATCAAGACCTCTACCTTAATCAAGAAATCTACCTATGTTTCACCAACAAGTACATCCTCATCTCCGAACGAACCAGCCAATGCATAACCTACGTCCGCACATGGGCCAATCGTGTGGATTTTGACGGAAATTACAGTCATCCGGTGAATCCTGCTACTATCGTACCTTCAAATCTGAATTTGAATTTGCGATCGCTAGGTGGTGGGGGTCTTGCTTCTCTGACTCTTTTGCTCAATCAACAGCGAGCAAAAGAGAAGGAGGAAGAGAACAATGAAGAGCAAGATGATGACTCAGAGAGTGAACCAGAGTCGGATGTTGAGTCGATTTTTGATTCAGATGACCGCTGTGAGGAGAGTACAGGCAAGAAGAAGGCAGGTGATTTAGAGCAACGAGAAGACCTTGAGGAACAAGACCCCGATGTAGTTTTCTTCAACCTGCTCCCTCTGATCCAATCATGGAGTATGTGGCTCCCTGCGTATGAATCGCGGGTTTACCGTCAGATTTGGCAAGAAGCCTTGTTCATATTCTCGCACTTCGGTACGTCCCTCCCCTCTTTCCCTCTCTTCCCTTCCCACCCTTTACCCACCATAATCAATTGCATACTAATACCCTCTCCCTCTCACAGGAATTGAATCCTTCAAAACCGCCCTCACATACCTAGCCCCCTGGTGGTCCCTCAACAAATGTGACGTAGTCCTCAAGTTGTTAGACTTCCAGAAGAGGTTACCTCACACATTCAAATTGACGGTTTACCGGGTGACCCTTGATTTCGAGGAGTATTTTGATGTTGGTTATCGGGGAAGACAGCATGAGTATGATTATTGACTTTGGTTGGAGGGGGTATAAGTTAGGTTTGGTTGGGAGGGCTAGCGATTGGGCTCGATAAATTGATTACGGGGAGTTTATGCGATCATTGAGTTTGCTTGGTTTTGCGGGATTTGGCCTCTTAGATGCGGGAATTTGATTGATCATGGGGCACAGATGATAGAGGACGTAGTTAGTTAATAAACATCTTTATTTTCCTTGGATCCTGACCCATCGAACGATTTGAACGGCCGCCGTTCACTAATTGATGCCAAGAACGGTATTATTTTACTCAACCAGATATCTGCGTCAATAGGGAATATTATTGTCGTTATAGTAACCGAGTGAATATCGAGTATATTCACTCGGGGGCACGGACCACCTAGCATTACAAGTAGATAGTCTAATACTAAGGTATTAACCTCCACTTGTATCGCACCTCATCTTCAACGAGATAAACCAACAATTATAGACAGATTTCTCAGTTCTGGCAAAGGTCCTCTTCTAATGAGATTGTATTAGGAAGCTGGTATAAACCAAACAGGCAAAATAAGCTACGGTAGTAAGTTAATTCCAGCATTTACCTTCGTATTTACGGTCCCTTTGTCTCAAATTTGTTAAGTGTGTACATTGTAGTAACTCAGTGACATACCCCTACACCAGTAAAACTCTCGAGTTATATCGAATATCAGTAAGTATACACCCTAGTATACACACTCGCTGAATTCTAATTAGCCTACAGGTATCTAGATAGATAGTCTAAATAGAAAGAATATATATAAAGTATACCTAATATTCCCTCGATGCTATATATATTATCTTTTCTTCGTTTGAATTTCTAAGTTAGTCGTATCTACTTTTCGCCTTAGAACTTACTTATAGTAGGTTTATTTTTACCTTTTAATATAGATAAGCTATTAAAGGGGCTTATTTTTAGAAGATTATCACTCAAATAGAAATGGCAAACCTTAAAATCGGAACGTAATGTAAGGTCATTGTCGTCATAGTATTCGAGTGAATATCGAGTATATTCACTCGAGGGGGCAGATCACCTGACTAGGCTAGTCCTGCACGGACCACCTAGTCCTGCCTATACTATTCTAGCACCACTTCCACACCTTTGACTCGGTGTGCAACATTATAAGTAGATAGTCTAATACTAAGGTATTAACCATCCACTTGTATCGCACCTCTTATATCATCTTTGACGAGATAAACCAACAGTCATATATATAGTAATAAGGGGATAGTACATGTCGAATAACGCATGATATCCCCCTAGTTCTTGTTCTAAACTTAAACGATCGTCATCTTATAATTCTATAATAAATCCTATTGTTGGTACAAAAGACTGTTAGGTCCTAGGTTGTTGGTTGAATAATAGTTGTAGGATTCAGAAGGACTAGCTATGAGATTATATACTAGGTTATTTGGTGGCGTTGCCCGGGCTCGTCAGGGCATATCACGTGATGCCTCCCATGTGCCACATCCAGAACCTATTCACTTATCCCACGTCGCAACACCTATAATCCTATTACCTAAATCCTATATTAAAATCCTACAGATCCTACAGATCCTACCCCTATAACTAACGTTCGGTATCTAGAATAGCTTTCTACGAAATTCTAAAATTCTATTCTACCTAGAATACTTCTAGAGGCCTCTTAAATAGAATAATTCCCTCTATTAAACAGGCTCTAGAATTCCCTAGAAAACTAGAATTCCCT
The DNA here is from genome assembly GCA_900536425.1 of Hymenoscyphus linearis. Classification (NCBI taxonomy): domain Eukaryota; kingdom Fungi; phylum Ascomycota; class Leotiomycetes; order Helotiales; family Helotiaceae; genus Hymenoscyphus; species Hymenoscyphus linearis. The sequence continues at coordinate 182,934 of UNPR01000083.1, forward strand.
AGAAAACTAGAATTCCATATAGACGGTGAGGTACAATCAGACCGATTGTAATCCGAGAGCAGGATTTTATACAGTATAAAGTACTATACGGTAGAAAATTATTCATATATAGTACGATACGATACGATACGATACGATACGATTATTGTCAGGGTATCACTAGGAGCGTACAAAAGACTATTCCAGAATAAGGTTGAGATTGATCGCGAGTCAGCTAAGAAGTCCTAGAGCTAGCTATTACTTATACACAACAAGAGGCCGCAGGCCGCGCTA